>PJEM01002390.1:0-10208 GCA_004023845.1 Helogale parvula | reverse complement strand
CATTCAGCAGGAGGAGGCTGGCCAGGCCAGGCAGCAAGCTGACAGGCAGGGAACAGAGCAAGGTGGAGGCCCCAGGCTGGGAGCACCACAGGTTAAACAGTGCCCTGGCTCCCTGTGGGTGAGGGGGAGGGAGGCTCAGGCTGGATGGACCCAGGTAGGGGAGCAGAGGCTGGGGGCTGGGGTGCAGGGCAGCAGCCAGGTGTGGGAAGCAGGACAGGCCAGAGACTGTCTGAGGGCATTGGGAATCGCTGAGTCCAGGGCAAGGCAGGCTTCCCAATTCCAGGTCAAGTCTTTCACATCCCTGCTCCCACCTTGATGGTCAGTAAGGAACACCTGTGCTCACGCCCCGGGCAGGGCCTCAGCACCTCAGTGCCCAGCTCTCAGCCAGCCACCTGCTGAGCCAGGATGCCTGCATGCTCTTCTGGGCCTCCCCCAATGACCTATGAGCAGCTGAGTCAGGGCCCTCCCCACCAGGGCAGTCCCAAAGCTCAGGCGGCGCCCCCACCTGGGAGCCTGTCCCACACGACTCTTGCCTCCTTCCTCCAACCTCTGTCCAGGCCTGGCTGCCCCCTGCAACCTCCTCATTCTGCCATGGCCAGTGTCCACCCCTCTAATGCCTCCATTCCCTTCATGATGGGTCCTGGATGGAAAGGAACCAAGGTGTGCAACAGACCCCGAGAGCCTAGGATCTCATCTCCTCTCTCCACCCATCCAACCTCCCAGCTGGCCTCTGTGCCTGCTAGACCTGGCAGTTCTGCTCTGAAGCAGGCCCTGAGTGCCCAGTCTCTCCTTGGGGCCCACCTGCCTCTGTGACCAGGGGCCCTGGAAGCACCTCTCATGCCACCTGTCCCCCTTGCTCAAAACTTCATGTGCCCCCAGTGCTTCCAGGATGACGAGTCTCGTCCCAGCTGTGTGGCCTGGGCACTTGACTCCACATCACAGAGCCTGTCCCTCACCTGTCAGACATCTGATAGAGATAAAGTGTTCAGTGCAGAGTATGGTTCCCAGCCAGGGGCAGCTGGTGCTCCAGTGTCCTTACCATTTGTGGGTGCCTGTCCCCTGGGGTCCAGGAGGAGCATAGTACCCTGCACACCACAGGCACTCAGTAAGCATTGGTGCGAGAGAGGAAGGGAATGACTCAGACTCGAAGAGGCTGAGGAACTCTGCCGCTTTTCCTCAGTCGCACCAGACCGAGGATGGGGGACATGCTGGGTGTGTACCACTGTGTGAGCAGGGGACAGGGAAGGAATTTGAGTAGCACTGAGTTCCAGGTTGTGGAATTACATGGGATTTTTTTTCTTTGCATTTTACCATATTTCTCGTATATTCTTAAATGAACTTTTGTTGTAAGAAAGGTTTTGTAAACAAGAGTCAGGGCTTTAACAAGTCCATGTCTCTCATGCCACCCAGGACTTGCCTCTCTCCATCCTGGACTGAGTGTATGGAGCAGGGACCCAGTGGCTACTCCCTGGTCCCTGATGATGACCCAGAAGCCCCCACGGTGCAGAAAGGAGTCCAAACTCGCTAGCAGTCGCTGCCCAGGGCACCACTCCTGCAGGAGTGCTGATGCCCTCTTGAAGGCAATGCCAACGAGGCTGGGGGTGGCCCATGTTGTCATTACCGTTTTCCTCAATCTGTGCTTGAAAATGTAAGACACACCCAGCTCCCAAGTGACCAATTCTCTCTCAGCTGGTCAGTGACAGGGACAAAGATCATCCAGAACGGCAGGTTCCTTCTACCATCCACTGTCACCTAGACAAGCAGCAACCAGTCACCAGGTCTCCATGCCTCAGGGCACCCTGCAGTGACCCCATTCTTGGGACATGGTCTAGCCCAGACAGGTGACATGGCCAGTCCCCTGCCTCTGTGAGAGCTGCACCCAAACAGACCAAGACATTGGTGGCTTCCTTGCAGGGCTGCACATGATCGCCCAGCCACTAGATCCTTCTCAAACCCAAATCTTTCCCCTTGCAGCTTCAGCCTGGGGACCCGCCCAGGCCCAGCACAGGCTGTGCTCTGGAGGACTGGCTCGCTCACCCTGGGCTGTTCATCAGTGGCCCCTCACCTTGCTCCAGTACTGGAACTCCGCCTGTTTTTCACAGGCCAGCTTGTGCACGGCTGACGCCCCGCCAGCAGAGCACCCTGTCCCCGCCTGTGGCCTGCGCCTCTCTCTACCACATCCTTTCTTTCTCTGGTCTCTCCTGCCAGGCTGGAGTTTTCTTAAAAAAATGGTGATGCCCTTTCCAAACACCATGTACAAAAATTAACTTAAAACAGATCAAAGACTTAAACTTAAGACCTAAAACTATAGAACTCTTAGAAGAAAGCACAGGTCAAGAGCTGCATGACCTTGAATTTAACAATAATCTCTTAGATATGATACCAAAGGCATAGGCAACAAAAGAAAAAAATAGCAGGGGTACCTGGGTGGCTCAGTTGGTTAAGTGTTTAACTTCGGCTCAGGTCATGATCTCATGGTTCATGGGTTCAAGCCCTGCATCGGGTTCTTTGTTGACAACTTGGGGCCTGGAGCCTGCTTTAGATTTTGTGTCTCCTCTCCTCTCCCTAACCCTCCCCCACTAGTGTTCTGTCCATCTGTCTCTCTCAAAAACAATAAGCATTAAAAAATTAAAAAAAAACCCCAGGATTCCATCAAAAATAAAAAAATATTTTGTGCATAAAAAGGCACTATCAACAGGTGAAAAGGCAACCTACAGGATGGAAGACACTATGTGCAAAGCCTATATCTGATAAAGAATTAATAGCTAGAATATACAGAGAATTAAAACTTGGCCACAAAACAACCTGATTCGAAATTGGGTAAAGGACCTGAATGGACATTTCTCTGAAGAAAATAAATGAATGGCCAAGAAGCACATGAAAAGAGGCTCAACATCACTGACCATTAGGGCAGTGCAAATCAAAACTGCAGTAAGAATATTACCTCATACCTATATAGATCACTACTATATTAAAAAAAAACAAGAAAAGAATAAGCAGAAATTGGATCCCTTGTTCACTGTTGGTAGAAATATAAAATGGTGCAGCTGCTATGGAAAACAGTATGGTGGTTCCTCCTCTAAAAATTAAAAATAGAGGGGCACCTGAGTGGCTCAGTCAGTCAAGTGTCTGATTCTTGATTTCGGCTCGGGTCATGATCTCATGGTTCATGAATTCGAGCCCCACGTCAGGCTCTGCACTGATGGTGTGGAGCCTGCTTGGGGTTCTCTCTCTCCCTCTTCCTCTGCCCTTCCCCCACTTGCTCCCTCTCAAAATCAAGAAATAAACTTAAAAAAAAGTAAAAACAGCATTATCAGCAATTCCACTTCCGGGTATACACCCCAGAGAATTGAAATCAGGGTGTCGAGGAGATTTCTGTACACCTGCGTTCATAACCATGTTATTCACAAGAGTTAAGAGGCAGAAGCATCCAAGCGTCCATGGGCAGATGAATTGATAAGTAAAACGTGATGCACACATACAAGGGAATATTATTCAGCCTTAAAAAGGAAGGACACGTGCTTCAACGTGGATGAACTTTGAGGACTTTATGCTCAGTGAAATAAGCCAGTCACAAAAGGACAAACATTGTATGATTCCACGATATGAGAGAGTCATCAAATTCATAGAGATAGATAGTTGCACATTATTAATGTATTTAATACCACCGAACTGCACATTTAAAAATGGTTAAGTTTTACATTATGTCTATTTTAACACCAAAAAACCAAAACAAAATATATGTCTTGTGGGTGAGCTACTCCTAAAATAAAAATAGTGAGGAGGCCAACTGGTGTAAGAGAAAGAGGCAGGCTCCTGCCCGGTCCTGGCTTCACCTACCAGTGAGGGCCACTCCGGGCCCACATCACCTGGCCTCTGGACTGGAACACCTGACCTAATGGTCCCCAGCTGGTACAAAAATTCATATGGGGGTGAATCTCGCAAACCCAGCCTTCAGTCCAAAGCCACCCTATCTGAGGAGGTGTGACTTGCATTTTGGAATGACCCCAAGGCTAAGGGTGAAACTTCTGAGAATCAGGAAAGCAGTTCGGGGGCAGTGGGCAGGCAGCCTGGGGCTGGCCATGTGGTCCTTGACCAGTGTGGCCACAAGGGAACATGGGAGTAAAGGGGAGAGAAACACAGCCAGGTGGTGACTGTGTGCATTGGGCCAAGTCTGGGAGCTCCTGCCATCTGCACAGGGCAGCCCCCAACAGTTACATCTGAGGGTCCCTCTCTTAGAGGCATCCTCTTCCTTCAGACCCCAGAACCAAACAAGCAGAAGGCCCACTCGGAATTCTCCCTGTGGCTCTGCAGGGCTCAGCCACATCCCAAGGTGTATAAGTGCTCAGTGCCTTGGAACTGGTAGTGGGGGACAGGGTTGTGCATGGACATAGAGAGGGAGGCCTGTGAACAGGAGCCTTGGCCAAGGTCCAAACGGGACCTCAGGGCAGTCCCATTCTGGGGGTTGGCTTCTTTGCCTTTATGTGAGGTTCTTGCCAGTCCTACCTCTCTCTTAGTCTAATTTGGGCTATAGTGGGCTTCCTAGGACTCCCCCTGTCAGCCCAGACACAAAGGGCCAAGGGCAGGATGACCACATTGTGCCCTGCTTCAGTAACTGCTCACAGTTTCCCAGGGCCTGACACCCATGACCCCCCCACCACAGGGCTGGGGGTGTGGCTGGAAACTACTGAGCAATGGGTGAGAGAAAGAGTGCCAGGCAGAGGAAGGGGATGTGCAAAGGCCCTGTGGGTGAGGGGACAGATGAACCATGGTGTGACTGGGGAGATAAAGGAAGGTCAGAGTGGCTGGACAGAGAGAGGAGTCCCAGGTGAAAGGACGAGGCAGGGTTGATCAGCGGTGCTGGCTGTTTGTGTAGGTGCGTATTTGTGAGCATGTGTTTGAGTGTGTGCATGTGTCTGGGGATGCACACATGCCGATATGTCTGTGTATCTGTTTGCAGGACTGTATGTGTGTAAGCACTGGTCTAGGTATGTGCCTGTGTGCATGTCTGTGTATGTGTGTGGGAAAACATAAGTGCATGCATGGGTCTGTGTGTGGCTAGCTATGGTCTGTCTGCAGCAGAGTGTATGGGGAGAGAAGGTAGGGGCTACAGCGTGGAGCTGGGCTGAGGTGAGCCAGAGGGGCCAAGGGGAGGAGTCAGGGGTTACTTACCACTTACTGGGGCTGGGGCTTTGAGCCTGGCGCTGGGGTGGGGGAAGAGGGCACTGCTGAACGAAGCAAAGACACCTGCCTGAGTTTGCACAGGTGGAGGAGAGTCACAATCAGGCCAAAGGCAGCAAATAAGCTGTGACGGACAAGGGTGCCAAGCTGCAGAGGAGTAGGGTCGGGGGTGCTGAGGTGAAGGCTGCAGGTCTGTGAAAGTGGGCAGGGCCTGCTTCCTGACAGGTGACAGGTGACCATAAGCAGGTGGTGAGGGCAGTGTAACTGCTGATTCAAAGGTCTTGAGGTGAGAATGTGCCTTGCCAGTCTGACGGACAGGAAAAAAGGTGGATGGCTGGCATTGAATGTGAGGGACTGGCAGAAGGAGGTCACTGTACGGGCTCTGGCTATTTCTCTGAGTGAGCTGGAAGCCAACCAGAGTTTGAGCAAGGAGTGCCCTATGTGTGAATAGAATAGGGTGGGCTTCTACATGCAGCTATCCAGGTGAAAGGACAGCAATGTGGGCAAGGGCTAGGGGAGGGGGACACACAGGCTATATGACAGATGGTGTCTGGTGTGGAGGAGGGTTGGTTCAGGGCGCGCCAGGGTCTGGCCAGCAGGCTGGGAGCGGGACCAAGAGGGGACACTAGGAGGAAGTGAGAGGTACGCCATGGTGGGCTCTGCAGACATGTGGACCAGCGTGGCTATGGCCCTTGATAAGTTCCATTATGGCCCCTCGTGGGTCTCCCTGACTCCCCTACCCATTTGCCTGTGTATCTAAAGGCTACCAGGGTGCAGTCCTCAAACCCAGAGTCTACTGAGGGACTCCTTGGCTGAAAGCTGCTCCACTGCCTGCAGCCTCAAGGCCAGATACTTGAGCACACACACCACATACTCCCTTTAAGATCCTCCCTGCCCTGCCCCCAGGCCCCTGATCCTGGTTCCTGCTCACCACCTGACTGGCCCAGTCCGTCCTCATGTCTCATTGCCTGCTTTCTCCAGACATGACCCTTTCAGATCTCTATTCATGTCACAGATGCCGGGTGACAACCCTGAGCCAGGGGTGGAGACAGTGGAGAAGTGCTGCTTGCTACCTCTCTGGGGCCTTTCCATACTCTGGCACTCTGTAGCCCGGATGCCCACCACACCACGCCATGGCTCTCCCCAGGCATGCCCCACATGGCCTGGCTCAGAGCTCCAGCAATGTAACACTCATGTCCACTCCTGTCCTCGCTCATGGCTGAGTTAAGGGCAAGGGCAGAGCAAGGCTGTGCAACACCTTGCTTTTTGTGTGCATTTGTGCATGCTCCCCACAGAGGAAGAGAGCCCAGGGCCAAGGTCACCAAAGTGTTGCTGCCTAAGCCGGGCTAAGCTAGACAGTCTCCAAGGAGAGAAGACAGCTTGTCACCTTACGGGCCTGGAAAAGGCCTGGCCTCGGTGGGTAGGGCTTGCTCATCACCAGGCCCTCACTTCCTCGCAGGGAGGTGGAAACAAGAAGCCAAGCTCCTCACTCTACAGACTCTCTCCCTACCCAAGGAAAGACCCCTCCATGCTCACCCCTTCTGATAGCCTCCAAGTCCTGGGCTATCAGAAGGGGTGAGCCAGGGGGAAGGGGGGAAATTTGGTCCCATTGAAGAGGCGGGCCCACATCTAGACTGAATAAATAGAGAGGCATGGTTGTGTTTGACACCCAAGCGGAAGCCTCTCAGATGGCCAGGTGTGGGGTGAACAGGGGTAGAACCCCAGAGGCAGAGGGCTGCCCAAGTTTCAGGGCCAGCAGGCAGGATGAGCCCACATACCCAGGGCCCCCAGTCTTCCCGCAGACATGACACACAACGCGAGCCTGAAGAATGCTCCTAAAGAATGCTCAACCCCAGTGTGGGGGTCAGCAAGCAGTCTGAGGTCCCGGGCCTTTCCATTCCCCTAAAGCTGCCCGCTTGTCACCCCCTGGAAGGCCAAGTATCAGCCTGCCTGGGCAGGGCTATGACTCAGCACTGCCGTCCCCTGGCCCCACCCCCCACCCCAGCTTGCTCAGACACCTTCCGCTCTGGTGTAGCGGCTCTCCCACCTGCCAGCGCCACCTTGGCACCCGGCAGCTGCTCTGTGGTGTCCTAGAGAGGGAGGAGGGTGGAGGCCCAGCCCGAGGGGTCTGTAGCTTCAGGCCCTTCCTTGCATATGGCCATCTGGGCAGAGCAGGGAAGGACCTGCTCAAAGTCCCAGTAGGCTCATGTCTTAGGTTTTACAGGCATTGGCAAGAGAGGCATGTTGGGGTACGCTGACATGTTGGGGTCCACATGCCTCTACTGCTTGCCAGGCTTAGGTTGGCCTTGGCTTAGAGGTCAGAAGGGGCTCCCATCACCTTCTGGGGACAAACCCACCCATGTCGTTTCCATTTTCTTCTTCTAAAGAGTGGGCCCCCTCCCCTCCCTCTGGAACCGCCGTCCCTGCGTCAGCTCCCACCATGGCTCTATTTTAGAAACACAGGGTCCGGAAAAGCCTCTGCCTGCCCAGTCACTGATTATCGGTTTTCCTTCCCTTAGTAAGGAAATGTTTCCCACTGCCCTTTCATGCCTGGCACAGTGGAATCCAGTGTTCTACTTTTGGTCGACATTTGTGCACGCTCCTTCCTGCCCGAGTGTCATGTGCTGGGGTTCCTTGTCTGCACTCCTCTTTAGGTCTTCTAGAGCCCAGCCTGGACCTGCAGGGTCTTCTTGGTGGTTCTTCTGTGGTCTCGTATAAGCCGATATCCTTTCCTGCCCCATTCTTGTGCCAGTTTGGACTGCTCTCCGCTTTTAGCTCCCCACCTCTCCCATCTGAACACGGTACATTCGCCTCTCTAGCATTGTTGTGCCCACCAGCCAGCACCCTACAGGTGTGTTACTGCCCCCTCTGCATGCATTGCCCTAATGGTCTGGTTGTCAGGCCCCAAAAGAATCTTCATGGTGCCGTTTCCTTGTGTACCTGGACCATCAGGGATCACTATGGGCTGGGCCTGGGGAGGGTCTGTCCCAAGGAAGCTGGGCATCATGGTGTCAGGGCCAGGCTTGGCTTCACTTTCCAAGCCCACTCTTTGCCTCCTTGGGCTGCTGAGGCCACCAGGAGGGGAACGTGCTGCCATAGCCATGGTGGGAGACACAGGTGGCATATCTGTCATGTGTGGGTCAGCCCTTCCCTGAGTGCCTACCTGTCCTCACATATGTGTCCTGTTGAATCAGCCTTATACAGCATCCCAGTGACTTGGGCATGACCATACAGATGTAGGAATAAAGGTTTGAGGAGCAGGCTGGGAGGGGGGCTTTCTCAGGGCTGCCTGGCTGGCAGCCTACAGAGCTCAGCCTCCAGGGGGGCCTCCCACCCCCATCCCCACAGCACAATCTGCCTACCTGCTGTGACTTACTCCAAGTTTCTCTTTAAATTGACTTGCGTTCTTTACTTAACCGGATGTACTTTAAAAATGACTTAGTATCTGTACTTAAATGGAAAGCTGGGGTTGCAGTAGGCAGAAGTTACCTCAACTGTAAGCTGGTGTCAGTGCCGCCTGCAGGGACACTGCCCGCGGAAGGGCCAGCAGGGCGCTGGCTGTTTGTTAAACAACTGGGATTAGCGCACTGGAGGGCGTGAGAGCCATGCTGGCACCAAACTGAGATTTTCTCCTTGAAGGAAAGGGATTGAGAGAGAAATGAAAAAGGATTACCCTTCTCCCGGGGAGGGCCAGTGCTGCTCACAGCTGTGGCCTCAGGCCACCTTGTACGATCTGGGGGTACAGACAGGCACAGAGAACCTGGGCCCAGAGGTCCTCCAGCTGGGACCTGTGGGCAGAGGCAGTGGGGCAGGAGTGCCAGCACTGCATCCCTTGTCCTCACTCAGGCCAGAGGCCGTCTCTCATCTCAGGAAAGAGCACAACTCTGACCTCAGAAAGTCGCCCCCTCTTCTGCTCACTTCCATTTGCCTGTTCATGAGGGGCCCCTCTGTTGCTTCTCCCGTCACTAAATGACCTAGCACGAGGTTCAGCGGGCATCTGTAACCAGGCCTGCGGCCTTCTACACTCAGATCCAAATGGGCAATCAATCAATCAATCACTCAATCAACCACTAGGCCCCAGACAATCATCACTGTGCCCTCTGGGAATCAAGCCTTGTGTGTGGCGGCTCAGCTCTGGACTCAGGGACACGGGAGGGGGAGGGATGGAATGAGCTGCGTCTGTGCATCTATAAGCTCATATTCTGGCTGGCGGGACCATGAGCAAATAACTGTGCGAGGCCATTTTTGATAAAGGGCAGCACCACGGAGAAGAGGCATGTGGTGGGAAGGTTCAGGGAGGTGACAAGACACGATTACAAGAAGCCACTGTCATGCAAGGGTGGGAGAGGAGCCAGAGCAGGAGGCAGGCAGGGTGGGGACACCTGAGGGGGTACTGCCACAACTGCTCGGTTGGGCAGCAAAGACCCTGCCTGGCCTGGGCGCAGCTCACAGCAGGCCCACCTGAGCGGCATCCTTCCCGTGGTTCCCTAGGGAGTGGCTCAGTGACAGCTGCCATGGCAGGGACTGTCATTCCCAGGGGCCAGAAGGCAGAAACTGTCCCCACTGAGACCCTATTTATCCCATGAAAGTGCTTTTGGTGGTGTTGGTGGTGGGGGGGTGCATCAACCTGCCCCCCCCCCAGTCCCTAGGTGGGACGCTGGACACGTGGGCTCCCTAGAAAGGCCAGCAAGGCAAAGCCCAGGAGTGCGACTGAATGCAACATGTCTCCCCCACACGTTAGAGCTTGCAGCCTGACCAGCATCACATACAGCAGAATCTGGGTCGGCCCATTCCAAATGCTCCAATGGTTTTGGACACAACAACACATACTTCTGGACTAAAAAGCCTTATCTTCCTGAGGAGATAAAAGCCTCTGCTTGCCTTGGTGCCAGTAATACTGGATGGAGGAAAGGGACAGGCCACCCTCCTAGGAGCTGCCCTCTGGGGAAAGCCAGCCTCCATACCCCACCCCTTCCTTCCTGGGATCCCCCATGGGAAGCCTGGTCCTGCCTCCCTGCCCGAGTCCC
>PJEM01002389.1:134570-235268 GCA_004023845.1 Helogale parvula | reverse complement strand
GGGGACCAGATAGGGGCGTGCCTTTGCCCGGATTGGCTGCAGGAGCCTGACGCGAGGTCCCGGGGGTTGGCTTGGGGGAGTGGGAGCCGGGTGGGGTGGGTGCTGGGTGCCGGGGCTGCGGGCTCAGCGCGCTCAGAAACATGCTGAGGTCCCGGCGGCTGTTCCAGCAGCGGCAGCGGCTCCAGCAGCAGCGGCGGCGGCGGCGGCGGCGACAGCGCACGGCTCCGGCGGGGAAGGCGCACGGCGCCCATGCCTTCGGCCCCGCGCAGCGGCTGCCCTGACCTGGCCGCGACCTCCCTCCTCGCGCCCCGCCGCCCGGGCCCCTGGGGTGTTCCCCAACCACGGCCCAGCCCCGACACACCCCCCGCTCCCGGCCTCCGCAGCTCGGCATGGGCGCGGGGGCGCTCGCCCTGGGCGCCTCCGAGCCCTGCAACCTGTCGTCGGCCGCGCCGCTCCCCGACGGCGCGGCCACGGCGGCGCGACTGTTGGTGCCCGCGTCGCCGTCCGCCTCGCCGCTGACCCCGACCAGCGAGGGCCCCGCGCCGCTGTCGCAGCAGTGGACGGCGGGCATCGGCCTGCTGATGGCGCTCATCGTGCTGCTCATCGTTGCGGGCAACGTGCTGGTGATCGTGGCCATCGCCAAGACGCCGCGGCTGCAGACGCTCACCAACCTCTTCATCATGTCCCTGGCCAGCGCCGACCTCGTCATGGGACTGCTGGTGGTGCCGTTCGGGGCCACCATCGTCATGCGGGGCCGGTGGGAGTACGGCTCCTTCTTCTGCGAGCTCTGGACCTCCGTGGACGTGCTGTGCGTGACGGCCAGCATCGAGACCCTGTGTGTCATCGCCCTGGACCGCTACCTCGCCATCACGTCGCCCTTCCGCTACCAGAGCCTGCTGACCCGCGCGCGGGCGCGGGCCCTCGTGTGCACCGTGTGGGCCATCTCGGCCCTCGTGTCCTTCCTGCCCATCCTCATGCACTGGTGGCGGGCCGAGGGCGACGAGGCGCGCCGCTGCTACAACGACCCCAAGTGCTGCGATTTCGTCACCAACCGGGCCTACGCCATCGCCTCGTCCGTCGTGTCCTTCTACGTGCCCCTGTGCATCATGGCCTTCGTGTACCTGCGGGTGTTCCGCGAGGCCCAGAAGCAGGTGAAGAAGATCGACAGCTGCGAGCGCCGCTTCCTCAGCGGCCCCGCGCGGCCCCCCTCGCCGGCGCCCGCGCCCGCGCCCGGCTCCCCGCGCCCCGCCGCCGCCGCCCCGCTGGCCAACGGGCGCATCAGCAAGCGGCGGCCCTCGCGCCTGGTGGCCCTGCGCGAGCAGAAGGCGCTCAAGACGCTGGGCATCATCATGGGCGTGTTCACGCTCTGCTGGCTGCCCTTCTTCCTGGCCAACGTGGTCAAGGCCTTCCACCGCGACCTGGTGCCCGACCGCCTCTTCGTCTTCTTCAACTGGCTGGGCTACGCCAACTCGGCCTTCAACCCCATCATCTACTGCCGCAGCCCCGACTTCCGCAAGGCCTTCCAGCGCCTGCTCTGCTTCGCGCGCCGCGCCGCCCGCGGGGGCCACGCGGCCGCCGGCGACCGGCCGCGCGCCTCCGGCTGCCTGCCGGGGACCCGGCCGCCGCCGTCGCCGGGGGCCGCCTCGGACGACGACGACGACGACGACGTCGGGGCCGCGCCGCCCGCGCGCCTGCTGGAGCCCTGGGCCGGCTGCAATGGCGGGGCGGCGGCGGACAGCGACTCGAGCCTGGACGAGCCGGGCCGCCCCGCGGGCGCCTCGGAGTCCAAGGTGTAGGGCCCCGCGCCCCGGGAGCGAGAACGCCCAGGCGCCCCCGCTGGCTCCCCGGGGGAGAGAGGTCTGTGTTTACTCAAACCCCAGAGCAGGTGAACTCAAAGCCCGCAAACCTCGTCTGAATCTTCCAAGGCAAACACAAAAGCCACGGACCGTTGCACAGAAAGGAAAGTTTGGGGAAGGTTGGGACAGTGGCTTGCAGATTTGTCTTGGGTTCTTTTTTCTGTGTGTGCTTCGGCCTTCTTTGGTGTGTGTGCGTGTGATGCATCTTCAGTTTTTTGGGATTGTCTCCCTCCCTCCCCCCTCCTTCCAGGTGGTTTTTGACACTTGCTTCGAGGACTGGGTGGTGGAAAGGAGACGCAGTAGAAGTCTATCAACTCGGCTTCCATCCCGTTCCCGGGGACAGGAGCAGTCAACCGGAGAGAGAAGGGGGAATGACAGTTGTCAGGACACGTTTCCTTTGCTTGCCAGAGAAATTTCATTTTAACTCCTGAGTAATGATGTTTCCTGTTCTTAAAGCAAAGGGAGAGGATGGATGCAAAGGAACGTTTCAAGAAATTTTAAGCTATTCTTGGAACAAGCGTCACCTTGCTTTCTTTTTGTAGGGCAAACCTGCTGTCCCCGCGCGCCTCGGTGGTCAGGCTCAGGGGTTTCTACCTCACACTGTGCAAATTGCACAGCAAGATAGAAAGACTTGTTTATATTAAACAGCTTATTTATGTATCAATATTAGCTGGGAGGACCAGGCGCTCAGCCTCTGTGACATGTAACTCTGTCCATTGAAGACAGGACAGAAAAACAAAAAACAAAACCAAGAGGAAACAGTTCAGATTACTGCACACATGGGTAAAAAAATAAAAACAAAACAAAAGCAAAACAAAGAGCGGTCCCAAATACCATTTTGCACAGTGTTAGGAATGGTAAAGTCCACAGAAGTTATGACTTGCAGAAAAAGAGATTAAATATTTTTTAAAGGGGAAGGGGGCAGATCTTAAAAAACTAAATAAAATTCAAACTCTACTTCTGTTGTCTGTGACATTCTTGAGCGAATGGTTTCTTGGAAAAATACATTTTTATACTCTTATCATGGTACTGTAACTGTATCCATATTATACATATAATTATCTTAAGGATTTTTATTATTATTTTTTTATGTCCAAGTGCCCACGTGAATCTGCTGGTAAAATTTAGCACTCGTGTGTGAATTGTATTTCCTCTGTGTGTTTTACCAAGTATTTATACTCTGGTGCAACTAACTACTGTGTGAGGAATTGGTCCATGTGCAATAAATACCAATGAAGCACAATCAAGTTCACGTACCGTGTGTCTGTAAAGGGTCAGTGATAATGGAAAAGACAGTTTGTTTTGTTCAAAATATAGGCTGGGTTTCCCATAGAGCTCTTTTAATAGCTTTTCATGACTCAGTAACATAGCAAAATGCCTCTAGACCAAATATGGCGTGCGCCTACTGAGAGCTGCAGACTTGCCCTAAATTTTCACAGCCGGATTCAAGGTATTCTAGACTACTTATAGATGTCTTCAAGATGCCATCTGCTGCACTTGACTTAAGAAGTAACATTTGGGATGGTGTATCTTTAAAAAAAACCAAAAAACAAAAAAACAGTGATAGAGCCAGGTAGCTCAACTTTGCACAGAAACACAGGAGGGAAAAAATCCAACTCCTTGAATAATCAGTCGCCAACTTGCAGTGAGGTAAGTGGCTTCCACAGCTTGTTTTTGTTTTCCAATAGAAAATCACAGCCTACAGATGACGATCGGGTGCACAGATTTCTCCAGTGGCTGCTTAGCATGAAAAATGCTTGCATGCTTAAGTAAAAATTTACAGAAACAGCTTTTAAGCAAACGTGGTTTTTTTTCTCTTGTATGATTAAATAGACCACTTTTCCAGAACTTTAGGGTGGGCAGGTCACAGGAGAAGGCAAATGTGAACATTTTTAATTTCCTAGCAAAATTGTGACATCCAAATGGATAGGATATTTTTCATAAAATTGGTTCCTAAAGAAAGTACAGTGAAATTCCATCCTGGAATCAATTCTGCAGTCTCCAAAATAAGTATTTATCTTTGTAAGTATCTTTGTAAGTATTTATCTTTGTATTTTTAAGCAAACTTTATATTTCATGATTGTACAGTGAAGAAACCAAAGTGAAGAGTATGAAGTTTTTGACTCATACTGAGCTTTCTGATGAAGAAACTATTTTCTAAGAAAAGTCAAGATTGATTATCCTTTTTTTTTTTTTTTTACAATGGAATATTCTAAAGGCCAGGAGACAGTCTTCTGAGAAAGGTTAATGATGTAGGTGTTTTAGAGACCAACAGAAGGTTGTAGGGGGAAAAGGCTACTATGAAGTTTAACCCCTTTATTCAGAGAGAGAGAGAGAGTCGGAAAGGAAAGGAAAGGAAAGGAAAGAGGAAGACAGCAAAATTTCTTTAAAAATACAAAATAAAATATTGAAAGAAATTTAGTATGGAGAGTGTAAAATCGATCTCAGAATGAATCTCACTCCCCAAGGAAAATATAGAGCCCACTGCTATCCTCACTTACCCCACCGTGAGTATGTAAGATGCATTTTGTTAGGGCTTTTGTTCTTCTTTACTTTAATTTATAGCAGAAAATTAATAGACAACACCTACAGTTTTATCTGAAGAACATTCAAGTACCAGGTTAATGCTTCACTTTCCTGACTTCCGCATTGTTATTTTGTTTAAGTAAGTCTTTGTGTTTAAATAAAAAGACATTTTCCCAGTCCCATTTTCTGGGCCCATCAAACCTCATGAAACTCTTGTAAACTTTACAAGACAGATATATATGTAATTAAACTACGTGGTCTAAACTCTTTAGTGAATTAGAACAAACAGCTATGATCTTGGGACCAGTTTTATGTATTTGTAGGAAATAGGAAAAGATTTTTCTGTGATCCCTTGAGTCCTCTGAGGATCACAGGGATTCAGAAACTGACTGTGTTGGTGATTCTAACTATCCATGAAGAGTACTTTTGGTTATTTTTAAAGAAGACAGACATTGATTTGTAATAGAAATACAGGACACTGGGCTATCAATCCCAACGGCTTTGGCCATGGGAGAACTGCCAATCCTGTTTAATCTGGTAAAATAATAGACACCAGAAGTGACAGAGTACAGCAATGAACATGCAGAAAATCAGCCGAATGCCATGGGATTGTGCGTCCCCAGTTCCAAAGGCATAAACCTTAAAATTAAAATAGTGACCTTCAATGTGATCAAGATCCGTTGATTCGCTACCTTGGAAATTCTTTTTCCATTGCACACTGCGAAGTTCTCTAGTGTAGCAAGATGTTCAGCCACTATAAATTCTCCCTCCAAAGCAGACGTGTATAATTGGCATAGCATAGAGCTGAATCCCTTGGTGAACTTATCTGTATAAAACTTTGCAAATGGAGTTTATTTTTTCAATCCATTCTTTCTTTGGAACTGGAATTATTAATAACTTCATTTTTGGAATTATTAATAACTTCTAAGCGGCTATGGTGAAGCCTTTCCTTGTTAAAGCACATTTTCCTAGTTTATTTAAATGTTGCATTTTAAACATGCTAACTTCTCTGGCAATATGTAACCTTGCCAGGCGGAAATTCCACACCCAAAGTTAATCAGGATGATATTATCATTTAAGATTTTAGCAAGAGCTTTAAGTAAAGGTCTAAAGGAAAATTATTATGTTTTGCTGCCATATGTGAAAAGCTTTAAAAGAATTTCCTTAACATAGCTGGACTCATTAGTTCTTTTGAAGGAAAACCATAAATAAAAAACCTTAGCACTAATTCAAATTAAACACATTGGCGCAGATAATTCAGTTTTATTTGTATGATTCTGGCATAATGTGCTGAGAAATACTAATTCTTTTGAATCCCTGCCAATTTGCTACTAATCAAAATGGAGAAGATATGCACTGTTTGGATTATACCTAAAAATAGTTGTGCTACGCTCACATCAGCAAATGGAATTAAATTAATTTCTCTTTCTTCCTCTTCACACATACCCTCCACATTATTTAAATTTCCATCAAGAAAATTGCTTCTGAATCCTCCGCATTTGTGATTCAATGTGTCCCAAATTGCATTCCTACATTGCAATGACTTTTAAGCAAACCCCATGGAAGTATTTTCTGAGAAATACATCTCTCCTGAAATTCCCACTTTCACCTTGCTCTCATTGAGTCTCTACTAAATAGCCCTTAGAATGTAATCAAAGAGATAGTAATACTATATATAGACACTTTGTGGATTACTTTACCTCAGCATAGTCTTTTTACCCTTTTGTGGGAGGAGGGAGACAGTTTCTGAATCAATAAGATTTGGTCACTTGACGGAGCAGTTAATGGGCTTCCAATCTAATTGCTCTAAAGACAGACTGGAAAAACAGCAACCCCAAGGAGAAGCTTCCACTGTAAGTCATAATTAGGGCATGATCATTGGCATAATGTCAGCAGCACCGCGAAAGCCTTGGAAGTAACCGTCTACACCCTTTAAACCTTTGCCTTCACTTAGATGTGGCTCAAAGATCACTCAGAACACACCCGAAGCCAGTTCTTGTCTGGGACCCACCACACTCACTGGCCCTTCTCTTGAGCACTCCTTCAGTTCTTCTTGGATGAACTCGAAATATCTAGAACATCTAGTTCTAGGTAAACAGTCTTCATAGCGGCATTAATTTCTCATGAACAGTTTCCTAAAGCTCTGATTATCAACATCTCTCAGTGCGTTCATTACAATTCTTTCCTTCTCTCTCCACTATCCCTTGCTCATAGTTGTTAATTAGTATTAGCGAGATTACACTGTTATCTTCCTATTTATGCCCCAAAACTTAGCTATGGTGCATTTTAAATGTCTTAAGTTTGAATTTCAGTATTGCTTATAATTATGAGTGGAAAACATCTTTAACTTTCGTTTGTGTATTTCCTATAAAAGGTCTTCACATTGAGTGTAGGCTGTGGGACTTCCTTAGGATTTCTTTTTCTGTCTTTCTTTATTTTTGAGTTTTTAACTGATGGCTTTGTCAGTCTTTCAGTATCCTGCTTGAAAAGGATAACAGTAGCTATTCCACTTCAGCTCTGCGTATAAATCAGTTTCCCTAGCCATTATGAGGCTTGTGTGGGTAAACTTCTCTTGGAGAGCAGAAAACTTTTTCAAGCAGATGGCCCGAAGACTCTGGCTGCTCTAGCTGCCCACTGTGGGCAGTGATCCTAAGAAGTCAGTTGGTCACCCTGCCACTCAGGTTCACTTCCCACAAAGCCTGATCAGTAGTCTTTGTTTGTGAAATCCTTTGAGATAGGAGTTTATTGCTTTGCAAAGTCTATCATTTCAAATGCTTCCTCTTGACTTTATTTTCCCTTTCCTTGCAACTCCACCTATAAAATCTTCCATGGCTTTTTTTTCCCTTATGAATGAAAAGAACGGCTAAGAGGAATAAAAATATATATAATACCCCATCATCCAAACAGCTCTTCCTTTTTTATTATGTTTAAAGTTCTGCAGAAACCGCAACTGAATAAAATAACCTTCCCAAACATCGGATTAAAAAACCTGTTTGCCGTGTGCTAAGCAAAAATGGTTGTTCAATGATTTTTAACCCACAGCCTCTGTGAGAAAAGTAAGTCAATTGGAAAGTTGCTCACCTCTATAATTTTGCATTGAATTGTAAATGCTAAAAGCAACTCTGAATTGTACTCTTTTCTGGGCATCGCAATTCAGAGATGAAGAGTGCTAAGAGCAATGCGAGTTTGTCTTTTTGTTTGCAGAGTATTGGGTTTCTTAGTTTCCAACTTCATAAACAGTGACAAATATACGGGAACTTGACCGACTTAAAATATCTGTTATGTTAACTAGAAGAATTCACCTGCAATCTTGATGTCCTTGTTAAAAATGCTATTAAAAAGTAAACATTAATAGATGTTCCAGTGACATTTTCTGCACTCCAGGGAATTTTCTAGAGCCATTAAAGGTAACATTTTGGTAAGACGCTCCCCTTAAAGAATTCCTTGTGCTTCAATGAGTCTGTGATCAACCCTGAGATATTTTTTTTTCTTAAAATAGTCATACTTAAGTAAAATTGAGGCACTAAGAAGAATTCCAGACTCTTTGGTGTGGGAAGGACCTTGACATGTCTGGTAAACAATACCGCTTTACCGAAACAAGTCTGTACCTTGATCAGCGCAGACCACTGAAATGGATGGCATTCAGTTTGAGATTTCAAGACCTGCTCTACCATTTTATAGCCTGTCTATCAGCAAATAGTTCCTCTGAACCGAATACAAATCCCCCTTGCTGTTTTGATTCCTGACTGATCCCCATACAATCTGACAAAGGCTGACTGATCCTGACACTATTTTCTGTATAAAAATTGTTCTTATGATATATACAAAAAACAGTGACCCCTTCCTCAGCTTTCTATGCACTATTTCCATTTACTCTTGCAAAGAACTTCAAATTCTGTCATTCTTTCTGTCGTTCAAACGGGACTCACCCCAGCCGTTCACTTCCTCCTGGCTGGAGACCTGAGTGAAACGCAGCAGAGCACAGTGTTAAGTGTGGCGGCTGCACCCGGCCTGGTGGCCCCAACGTATCATCCTTCCTAGAACGGTGCTGCTCATCTTTTTCAGTATCACCAGAGCCACAAAATTCTGAAGATCTGAAAAATGATTGTCAAAGTGACAAAGTGTAACATGAAAATTAATAAGTCCTTATAGCCCATGCATAAAGCGTCCTTGTGAACACAGGGCAAGATGGACAATATAAATCTTTCTCCACACAGGCGACCAATAAAACCCTGTCCCCAAAGGGCAAATGTTCACAGCTCTCTGCAAATTTTTTGAGTATGAATATACCTATATGGATAATAAATTTTTTAATTAGGTGTGCTCAGGAGACACCTGGGCTATGTAGAGGATTTCTGTGATTCGTTTTTGAGATGTGATTCTTATGCTCAACTGTTCTTAAAGGATGGAGGGTACTATGCACTGAATAAGCGTACTGTCTGGATGGAAGCAGCCTAAGGCTCTGAGCCTGTCCCCAAGGCACTCACTGGCTACTCCACGTGTGAAAAGTGACTAAGAATGAGGTAGGCGTGGTTGAGTGCCAGATAGTGGGCCCGGAAAGTCAGGGCTCCAGATCAGCGCTATCCAATAGAAATATAATGCAAGCTTGGGTGTCTCAGTCAGTTGAGCAGCAGACTCTTGACTTCAGCTCAGATCATGATTCCAGGGTCGTGGGATCGAGCCCCACATCAGGCTCCTCCCTGAGCATGGATCCTGCTTAAGATTCTCTTTCTCCCTCTGCCCCTCCCCAGCTTGTGTTCTCTAAAATAAAATTTTTAAAAATTTTTAAAGAAATATAATGCAAGCTCTATATTTAATTTTACTTTTTCTAGTATCCATTTTTTACAAAAGTAAAAATAAACAGGTGAACTTAATATCATCATTTCAACATGTAATTGATATAAAAGAGTGTTAATGAGGTGCTTCTTTTTACACTACATTTTTTTAAATTGGGTGTGTATGTTGCATGTATAGAAAGAGTAACCTGGCATCAGAGGCATGATACGCAGGTATAACGTCTTCACCTTCAAAATAATTCTGAGTTAAGTAAATTCAGTGATCAAATAAGAGTACGGTTGGTAGAATCTCCTATAATAGATATGAGCTCATTATTAAACTGGTTTTCTGGTTTTTATATCTCAGTCTCAGGAGAGAAATGGTTTTTGGCCAAGTAGGTTTCTACGTGCACAGGACTGAGGCCTGGAAAATGTCCAAAGATCATGCTCCCAAAGGAAGTAAGGCAGACGAGATCAGGCAATTTGTTCAGAACAAGAGGTGAACAGTTTTGATCAGTCTCTGCCTCCTAAGTCTGTCTCTTATCCATGCGCCGGATGGCTTGTCTGCTCATCATGAAACGAGAGGTTCTTGTAGGATAAAGGCTTTGTCTTTCTATCTCGGACTCTCCAATGGCCAGCACCTTGCCCGGCACAAGATATCGACCCTGAACTTTCACTGATGATTCGACTGGGATCAGAGAAGCAGTTCTCCAGCTTCTACAGAAATCCAGACACATAGTGATTAACAGGCTTAGCTAGAGCTGTGCGCTGCAAGAAGAGGAGACTGACCCTCTACGTCCTTTGTAAATTCAGATTTTTCCTACAGAGATAAAGAATAATTTCTCTAAGGAAGGTGCAAAACCTGCAATTAACATGCACGGGAGACACAACCCCTCTTCGTGTCACAGGCCACAGGGGGTTACTTCCCAGACACTTCTGAAAAATGGATTTCTTTTTAGAAATGACACACATTGCTAGAATTATGTATGGCAACGTAAACACAATGAGTATGAGGGCGGTATACTGTATATTATCAGTCTTTAAAAAATAGGCATTCCACTAAATCTGTTAACTCAGCATGACATGTTCTAGGCTCTAGGTTCAGTTGTCAGCGTGCAAAATCATTGATTTCCTTGTCACTTACCATGTTGTATCCTAAAGGGGATTCTCTCCTTTCTAACTGAGAGATCTATAGCCATTTTTCTTACCGGACATCAAGAGAAATGGCCCTTTTCCCTACCCTATGTGGTCTCCCTGGACCCCAACTGTCAACATAATTAAGAGAATCAGATTCGACTTCACCAAAACACAGATTTCAGTTTTAAATTTTACTTCTGCATTTCTACACTGTGAAAAATGACATTATATCCATAAAACATGAATTTGGAGCAAATAAAACATTACAGCCCTCTCAAAGTTTGCATCTCCTACTTAGGTCTTTTCCACCTGAAACAGATTCATGATCATTATCTTCCTATCTTAACCCAAGAAATAGAGCTCATATTGAACCATTGGCGGTTACTAGGGAAATTATATGGATTCTTGTCTTTTGACAAAGCATTAGGACCTTAGCTGGTGTTCTTTTTTTATGTATGCATGTATGTATGTATGTATCTGCTGAATACTGCAGAATTCATTTAAACAGCATTATATTTTTATTACCATAGCAAGATTATTATTTGTGAGAAACTCAGTGCTGAGGTTTCGGAGTGGGAAGGTGGGCAGCAAGGCAGAGGCTGACATGAGGAGACCACCCCCATGGGAGGCAGGGCCTTCAGTCATGTATAGACCCTTGCCTCTAAACAGTCAGAAACCTATTTGCTAAGTTTGCATTTCTCTAGGTCAGTTCCTGAGATTGATATATAAAATCAGAAAGCCAGTTTAATAATTTACAATGCACCTGTCACAAGGCCTATTACACCTCCCTGAACATGATCAGACATTCTCTCTCTATGCCCAGCGAAGATAATTGCAACCGAAAGATTGCCTAGCAAGCATGGGGTCGGAACAAGGGAAGCTGGTCGCAAAATTTAATGTTAAGGGCATCAGACTAAAATTTCCCAATGCATCTATTTCTACCATGGGCTGGAATCCTGGAAGTCTGCTGGCCTGAACCTCCTTTCTTCCCTCAGTAGGGCTTGGACGGACACTGACTACATTTGACTCTGTGCCTCTCTATTGTCTATCACCAGTACCCCCACCTCCCAACAGATACATTCTTCCTTTGTAGAAGTTAAGACACTGAATGAAGCAGGTTACTGTCAAGTCTTACCGATTTGGCTTTTTTTTTTTTTTTTAACAAAAGCAGTATATCTCTGCTCTCACCCAATATTTCTGAGTTCATGGAGGGTGGGGATGTGGAGGATATTTTGCTGGCCTCCCTACAACATTGAGATTAAAGCATATTCCCCCCCCTAGAAAAGCTCCTATGTCTGTTTTTACATTATGAGAATCTAGGTATTTGATTCTATTAGTCTTGCTAAAAGAAATCACATTGTTTCCATTTCACGGAATGATCTATCTATATCTGTACCTATCTATCTATCTCTACATATCTATATTTCTATATATACAGAGAGAGAGGGAGAGAGATTAGGCAAAATATATGGTGTATGTCTACAACATACTTGAGGCTATGTGGGGCCAGATGCGCTTTGGAGCTGTTGAGAATTTTTTGAGTTTTAGGAGGGCAGTATGGTGCATATGCATATATCACATATTATAATACCCTAAGCAGGGTCCAGGTCAGATTTCTACAATCAAACATTAATGTCTCTGCAGTGAAATGTTTGATTATTCATACAACTGGATAAATAATGACTATAAATAGCCTCTCGCTAGTTCAGGTCGGGTGTTGCTGCCAAACAAATCCAAGTCAGGTCACATTTACTCCCAAATGAGTTATGGAAAAACTCTATCTTCAGCTTTCTGGATTAGGGAACAGAGAATAAGAAATGGTGGGCTTGTAATATGGAATGTTCCTTTGTGGTATGCCATCTATTTTTGAGTGAAAGGAACAAAACATATTTAAACCTATTAAATATGTTAAATCAATCAATTTATGAATATTGAACAAAAACTTGTTTTTTAATTTTTGTAATGTTTTACTTATTTGGGGGAGAGAGAGAGCACAAGCAGGAGAGGGGGCAGAGAGAGAGGGAGACACAGAATCCGAAGCAGGCTCCAGGTTCTGAGCTGTTAGCACAGAGCCCAGTGCAGGGCTTGAACCCACAAACTGCAAGATCATGACCTGATGTTTAACTGACTGAGAACACCCAGGCGTCCCTAAATACTTGTAAAAAGGAGAAATAAACACAGTTACTGAGACACTGGCAAGTACAGGGCAATTTTTAAATTACAGAGCCTGTATCCTGGTAGCAGACATTAACAATGGCCAAAGGCATGATGGCATTCGTGGGAAATATCTCAGAAACAAGCAGCAAATTTTTAGAAAACCATAACAATATATCATATAGCCAGTCTTCCACTTGTCTGCTTAGCTACATGTCTACATCTACACGCTAAGAAAGTTTCCTTGATTAACACATGACTGATTCCAAGGAATCTCATGGTTGGAATAGACCTTTAAAATCACTATTGTCCAATCATCTCTTAGAGCAAAGAATTTTCTTATTTTTGAGTCACCAGTCCCCTTGAAATTACAGAAAGATGCAAAAAAAAAAAAAAAGTGAAAAGAGTCACAGTCATTGACCTCTGGTTACGAACTCCTGCCTTAGGTGTTTACCATATTTGCAAAGAAAGCTACTGTTTTGTCATTTCACATCAATCTTCGAAGGGATTCATTAAGTTGCCTCGTAAATTGACTGTGGTTATATATTTCAGTGGCTTCTGTGACATTCGTCTCAACTTACGATTTTCTATGCAATATTTATAAGACACAATCTTTTGGATCCATTATGACTCTTTGCCTTTATCTTAACAGTGGAGAAAAGGAAACATAATGACATTTTTAGTTTTCCTTTTTGTATTTTTATATCCCATATCACGCATAACTCAGAGGGGAGAAGAACAGAAAAAGAGGTCCCGTACGGAAAAGACACAACATTTTCTACTAGTAAATGTACCAAGCATCAATTTTCAATTTGACATTAACTGGGAAAGGAAATGATGGAGTAAATTTTGTAAGTCTTGAGCTGTCACTGGAGAAAAGATTTGTATTAGTCTCTGGCATCAAATCATGATTTAGATTTGTCGGTATCAGGCATGCCCTTTTCTTTCTGCTTTCTTTCGGAGTCTGAGATGAGAGGATTCTGGGTATGCTCCAGCACACCCTTCCTTCTGCACACTTATCTAAATGGTTCATGAAGAGCATCCTTTTCAGTCTAAGTGTCTCAAAGAGACTCGCTTACCAGGACCGGCACTTGCCACACCTGCAGAGGGAACGAGTGAACTCAATCCGTGATCACACTGCGAAGACTGACTTCCATATTTGCATGAGAAGCTAAGAAAGCAATGATTCCTGCCAGGTGTGGACAGAAAAACTTCCCTCGAGCCTCTTTCCATTTAGTCTGGTGAAATTAAATAGGAGCTGCCCTAAGGGCAAGCTGGATGCTAGCTGAAATCTCTGTTGCTAGGCTTCCTCCAACAGCTTGATACACAGTCTTCATGAACACACAGGGAAAATACCACGTAGGTCAACAAAGGCACTGCAGAGGCAGGTGACTGGTTCCCGCACATACTCTCCTTATCGGGCTCAGCCCTGAGCCTGGGGAAACTGATGGAGAGCTCTCCTTAGGTCAAGTGGCCACGGGATGTGGAGGGTTTTCCTTGACACTGTTACCTTTGAGAACCACTTCTCTTGTCCTAGTAGGAGAAAAACTCTCAAGCGTCATGATTAATGTAATTGGCTTGTTCCTTTGCTGCTCTTCAGGGTCAAAAACCTACCATAACCATTAAAAAACACAAAATATATATGATAGGAGCTTGAAAACAGTACGCTAAGTGAAAAAACCAGACACAGAAGCCACATATTGCATGACTGATTCTATTTATATGCAATGTCCAGAGCAGGTAAACCCACAGAGACAGAATATAAGTTCATGGTCACCAGAGGCTGGGAGGAGGGGGGAATGGAGAATGCTTAATGGAAATGGGGTTTCCTTTTGGGGAGACGAAATTGTTCTGAACCTGGAGAGTAGTGATGGCCGAACAACGTTTTTATTTTATTTTATTCTATTTTATTTTATTGTTATATTTTTATTTTATGTTATGTTCTTTATTTTATTTTATTTTATTTCTCTCAACAACATTTTGTAACCTTTAAGTAAGCAACATTTAAGCAACGTTACACCCAATGTGGGGCTCAAATCCATGACCCCGAGATCAAGCGTCACATGCTCTGCCCACTGAGTCAGCCACCCACCCACAACCCTTTAAATGTACTAAATGCGACTGAATGGTGCACCTCGCAGTGGTTAAAATGGTGGAATTATAGGTTATATGTCTTTTACCACACACACACACACACACACACACACAAATCCAATACGGTCCCTTTCTATTAGGTCTGCAATTTATTTAGATAGACAAAACCATGTAAAACAAAAATTGGTGGAAATATTCCAACAAAATAGAGAAGGGAAAAAAATGTATTCTAGTTTTAAAAATAGTTAACTTTATTTTTATCAAAGTTGACGGCAAGCAAGGAAGAATCTTAATCTTCATGAGCCAATGTGATTCCCTCATTTCACAGATAAGGAAATGGAAGCTTCCATGATAACCTGGTCTTGGGAAGCAGACATCCAGGTTTGAATCTGGTTCTGCAGATTGATTGGCTGTGTGACCTGAGCACAGTTACTTAGCGTCTCTGAACCTCAGCTTCCACATCAACGAAATGGGATGGAAAGTACTCAGCACGGTACTCCTCTGACAGACACCAGTTCCTTTGTTGATAAAGCAAAAACAAATTTATTAGAACTTTCTGTGGTTACGAGAAAACACCATCTTGACAAAGTCTTAGCAGTGTCTCAAAACAGAAAGTCGAAATAGATACAGGGTTTCAGGATCTGGTGACAGTGATTTACAGCAGATCTTTGAAGGTGGGGCTGACTGATGGGCAGAGTGTGCAGTCGGCGGGCATAGCAGGGCAAGGGGGTCGAAGCAAGTCTTGACAAGCAAACTATTGTTTGAATAGCAAGCTGTTTGCCGGGTGCTTCTGGTAAATAGATCTGTGGGATTTCTTGAAGCCAATTTAACAGTTATTTATTGGTTTATCATCTTATCATTCCGGAGGGAAGAGTTCCTGGAACAAACAGCTAAATCATGCTGACATGGCTGTTCTCAGTTTCAGGCTCTAAGACTTCTGTCATGTTTGATGTAGGAGGTCACAGCTCCTGTCAAGTACAAGCCCACCCAACACCTGCACCCAATACATTGTTTATTTTCTCCCAGTCGCTCCACCATTCCCACTAAAAACTCACTTATATGGGTGCCTGGGGGCTCAGCCAGTTGGGCCTCTGACTTTGGCTCAGGTCATGATCTCGCTGTTCCCAAGTTCGAGCCCCGTGGTAGACTCTGTGCTGATTGATAGCTCAGAGCCTGGAGCCTGCTTCGGATTCTGGGAGTCTCTCTCTCTCTCTTTCTCTCTCTCTCTCTCTCTGTCCCTCCCCCACTGGTGCTTTGTCTGTCTCTCTCAAAAATAAATAAAAACATGTAAAAGACACACACACAGAAAAACTCACTTCTACTTAGTGACTCTCAGCCAGAACTAGAACCAAGTCTTCTGCCTCGCGTTCCAGAACCTTCCCACCGGCCCCACAGCAAAAACTCCCAAGTCTTCTCACCACTTGGAATGAAGCAGCGGCAGAGCAGAGTGGTAACGATGGCAACAAACCTAGGCCCTAGGCTTCCTGTCCCTTGCTCTGCGACCCTTTGCCGGTTATGTACCTCTTCAAGCCTCACTTCCTCACCTGTTAAATGAGAATGACAGTGCTTGGCACTCAGTACCGACCAATTCAGCCAATTCTTAAAATGAAGTCAGTAAATTCATAGGCCCAAATTCCGATTCCATTTCTTTTCTAAGGCTGAACAAAGATGATGATGCTTTGTTTTGTTTTCACTCACCCCTTATCTTCTGGGAGGACCTAGGAGTGGCTCTTAGGAAGCTGAGGGCCCTTCCTGTGGAACCGGGAGCCTGACCTGCTTGGGGGAGAATGTGGAGCACCGTGGGACAGACTGGCCACAAGGGACCCTCCTACTGATTTTTGGGCTACCAGATAGATTCTCAGACGTTCAGGCAGCCCGAAGTTTAGCTTGATGATCAGAACCTGATCAAGCCTAAATTCCCTTTCTTACTATGTGATTCCTCTCCTTTCCTAAGGCAACTTCCGTTACCTCTCCTGGGCAGAGCTGTTGACGTTTTTAGCTGCTCCATTTCAACCTGATTTATTGTCAGAGGTCAAGTACAACCGCTTTGGTTTCGGTATTTATTTATACAAACTGGCAGTTTGTCTGACCTGTAGAATTACCCACATCCGTATGGCAGACTAAATCCATGACACGAGAGTATTATGAATAATTCCTATTCTGGGCACTTCAAACGGAGGCATCAGGAAAAAAAGGCCCCTAAACTAGGGATAGGGACTGGCATGGGCTCTAGCGCCCTCTCCCCCTGGTCAGTCTGGGGGAATGATTTCATGTCTCTCAACCACAATATTGAGTTTGTAAAAAGACTACTGGTTCAACAAGGTAACAGAAAAGATCTTTTTCGAGCTCCGATTATTTGCAACTACCCTACATTTAATGGTGATGTATGCCTGAAAGTTCAGACTCTCCTTGAAGAGAAACTCTATCATTTTTAAGGGGTTTAAAAGAGGGCTAAGTTAATTGATTTCTATTTTGTTTATCCAGAAACATGCATTCTGCTCCAACTAGAAGTCAGGTACTACCCTAGGTAATGGAAACACACAGTTGTCAATCCTGGCTCCTAGTGGAGGAAATGGGACAATGTCAGCCTCCAGCTGAACTATGCAGGGTTTACCACAAGACCCCTGAAAAGAGAATTGATCCCCAAATGGGCAGGGACAAAGACAGCATCACCACAAGGCTTCAAGTGATCTGGAACTTGATTGATGAATGGTTTTTGCCAAGATGGAAAGTGTATTCCAAGCAGAGGAGAGAACTTTCCAAAGGCACGAAGGCAAGGAAGAAGAAGCTGGATTCTGAAGACAGTGAGAACATTTCCATGACTGGCCATATGGCCACCAAGGCCAGCACGGTGGGAAAAGATACACAGTAAAAAGGCCAAGGCTAGATTGGGAGAGAGTGAATACATCTTACCAAGAATTCTAAACTTCATTCTTAAGGGTAGAGAGAGTCATTGAAGGCTTCAAGCAAAAGAACGACCAACTCAGATTTGATTTCTATTGCACGTACCCACCAGAACACGGAGGACAGACAAGTGGAGAAAGAACTGGAGAGAGGACACGAGTTCAATGTGTACAAAGATGAGACAAGGTGATAAATGGCAGAAAGGAAGATAAGCCTATTTTCAGGTTTTCTGGGGGGGAAGTTCAAGTAAACGGAGCTAGATATGTGCTTTGAGATTCTTGAGTTTGATGCAGATACCCAGGGACAGATACCCACCAAGCAGCTAAGAAAATAGATTTGTGGCTCAGGATAAGGCCAGATACAGAGATGGGGGGATTATTGGCCCACCTCTAAGGAGAACTTAAAAGTGAAAACACTCTGCTAGCACCAACAAAAACACAATGAAAAAGGGCGCCTGAGTGGCTCGGTCAGTTGAGCATCCAACTTTGCTCAGGTCATGATCTCACAGTTCGTGGATCCGAGCCCCACGTCAGGCTCTGTGCTGACAGCTCAGAGCCTGGAGCCTGCTTCAGATTCTGGGTTTCGCTCTCTTTCTGCCCCTCCCCTGCTCACATTAAAAAAATTTTTTTTCAAAAAACACGACAAAACAGATAAGAGAATCATGATGGGGAGGGGACAGATGTTGGAAAAGGAAAACAGTCAGTGTAGAGTTTCCTTAAGCTGTTTTTCAAAATGACAATACTTCTTATATCTTCTCAATGTTTCTTTTTTGTAACCAATTCAGACATTGTAAAATAACAGGTAGAAAATGTGGGTTCCAGGATTATTAAATATAATGCATATTTGTGTGTGATGTGTCCATATGCATATACATGCCTGTGTATATGTGTGTGTATATATATCCTTTCTATATTTGTGCATATATGTATATATCCTTTCTCATTCTAAGATGATGAAGATGGTTCATGAGCCTCAAGCCAGGTGAGTTCCCCAAGAAGAGCTAGGGAAGTGTTATATTCTCTTCTTTATAGTTTTAGTTTATTCCCCAACTTTTGCAGGACTTTCCCCTCCATCATTGAAGGAATGTGTTTGGCACCAAGGACCTGGTATCAGCAGACAACATATTTCTGACTTTAGAAGCGCCACTGGTAGAATAGGGAGCCTGAGAACCGGAACTGCTGCCAGAAATAGCAGGGCAAATTCACCCACTTCCAAGAAGGTCACTTCGTTTCAGAACAGGGTACAGGCGGATTGAAGCAGATTCTTGGCGCTACCACGGCCGGTCTGTCTGTTGCATAACTTACGGCTCTTAGTTCCCTTGACCGAGAACGCTAGTGTTGACCGGGCATTTTCTGTTCCTCTCTGTTATACTGTTTTCCAGTTGCGTCAAAATAATCACTATTATCAGGTGACCTTCCCTAAGAACTTGGTCTCCCTTCTGTTCCTAACAGCTACCTGTGGAGAATTCTATTTTTTAACAAACAGTTGTAACCCAAGAGCTGTTATCTGTCAGGTTTTAAATGTTTGTTAAAAATAGGAGTCCCAGACAAGTAGTCATTAGACAACAGAAAAGCATAAACAATCAGGGAAGCAAGTGACAGCCGATGTTAATTGCATCTGAATTCATTACTACATCTGAGCTGAGCAAGAGAGAGCCGCAGTCAGTGGCAAATCCTAAGGAAACAAAGGGGGTTTTGCCCTTAACGGAAGCAATTCTGACCCACGGGAAACTATATCACATTAGTTAACTATGCCTATTCTCCTCGTGTTTTAAACCTGTCCTAAAGTAAAAATTAGAAAAATAGGGTAATACTTCAGGAATGATGCATAAATTCAGGAGAACGTTTTAAAAAATTCATTAGTCTTTCTTTAGTGTTTCTTATTTTACTTAGCACTATGGCTAAATTCACTCAAGGACTGTCATTTGATCTGAGCAAACCCTGTGAGATGAGTATTTTCACATTTCACTGATGAGGAAACTGAGGCTTCGTGAGGTCAAAGAACTTCTTCCGAGTTGGACACTGGCTGCACAGGGCATTAGGAACCCTGGCACCCTCATTTAGAGCTCCCCGCCTCTCTCACTCCAATGCAGTGCTCCCAACACCCTCCATCCAGGACACTGGGGGCCGTTTCACTGTAAACAGAAGTGGAGGCATCACCTCCCCAACCCCCTGTCAGGCTCTCGGATTCTGCTTTGTCAGGTGGGTGGTAACAGCTTGGGTCTTCATTAAGAGAGGAACTCCCCGAATCACCCTGGAGTGGGGGAGTGAAGGTTGCAGTTTATTGGATGGCCGCCTTCTCCCCCCACCCCCCCTCTGCCCCTCCACCCTGACCATGACGTCCTGGGTAATTGTAGCTGCTTAGGGTGTCCAAAGGTAAAAGACCCGAGGATGCAGCTAAATTTGTCCAGTGAAGATCACAATCTTAACATCAGGAGCTGCTTCTGCTTCACCCACAAAGACGCTTTTATTTTCTCGTGCATGAAGAAATATGTGTTTTTCTTTCTGATCTGTACCTTACATAACTCATTTCCATGGGCTTACCCCCGCAGTGCGTTTCCACAATTTCCCCTGATAGAGGGAAATTCAAACTTCTACATCCCTAGAACCCTAAGGTATATATTAGTTAATGCAGTTGAGCAGAGGGACTTTGAAATGGCAGCCCGGGTCCATTGGATTATTTGTTATTAACAAGCATCTTCCGGGGAGGAGATGGAGTCCCGGCTAACTGACAATCACCCAGATATGACTATAATAGCATCCCTGAAAAGCTAATTGTTAAGTGCTTATTAAAGCCTACCCATATGCCTGTGCTGAAAACTGAAGTGCAAAAACATTTCCAAAGAACTTAGTCTGATTGCACTCAAAAGAATAATTAGCAGAAAATATGACATTATATGTAATCAAGTGTTAAAATGTGCAGAATGTGATTCACTTGATCAAAGGCTGTTGTATGACCATGTTTTAGGTACACACTTACAGCATATAGTGAGCTACTATTTTCTTGGCTAAACATCAGATAAAAAGTACATCATTTTCTGTGGAAAGCTATGACATTGGGCGAAAGACATCAGCCAGGATTTTCCTTCGGGCATTTACATCCTCCTCTTATTTTAAACTCATTTCAACACCTTTCAAGTATTTACTAAGTGGTGCGGTCATAATGGTCACAAATAGTCCTTCGCGTTGCAAATAAAAATTGTTGTCTCATTACCTACTTGCTCCTCCGGAGTTATTTCAAGAATGCATTTTCTAGGATGATGGTGTTCTTCGGATTTTACTTTTGGAATCCAGATAATGATAGCTCCCTCCCTTTCTTCCCCCGAAAGACGTCTGCAGGGAGCCCTGATGCCACAGAAAGGATTCTCAAGATCTCCTAGAGAAAATACTTCGTAAACGTTACAGCCAACACCAGACTTTGAAGAAGAGAAGACAAGCACAGCTGGCCGTACGAGGCCTTCTAAATTCCTTTTCCAGCTCGCAGGGCTGCAGATAAGTTTTTCCATGAAGCAGTCCAACCCCTGTTGCCGCAAGACCTGTTTTTTTTTTTTTTAAACAAGTCAGTAAACTAACTGGAATTTTCTGTCAAGTCTGGTGACTCTGTATAAATGGGTGCAAATTTAACTTGACACATTAATTTCTTTCTAGAACACAATTTATATTCATAGAATCATGGAATCCCAGAGTTGCGAGGACCTTAGCAGTCATGCAGTCCAAACACCGATCTCACGCTTGAACTGTTCATTTCGAAAGAACTGAACATTTCCAGAGTCACAGAGCTGAGGTCCCGAGATAGTTTCCTGAGAGCCTGCCCCTTCAGGGCAGATCAGTTCGGACATCACCTCAGGGGTGATTATTCTTGCTGGGGAGTGTGGAGAGATTCTGAGTGCTAGGTTTGGTAGCTGGTGAGGAGAACAGAGTTTACTTCTAATCCTATATATAAAGGTGTGGTATTATTATTCCCATCTTCCATATGAGAAGACTGAGACCCAGAACCTGAGTACGGCGAGCTTGAATCTAGCTCGGGGATCCAACACCTACATACCTCCTACTCTTGTTCTACCATGTCACTTTACTGGAATATTTGGGGAAACCCAAGAAAAAATGCAGGAAATGGGTCACCTGGGTGGCTCAGTCAGTTAAGAGTCTGCCTTCAGCTCAGGTCATGATCTCATGACATGAGTTTGAGCCCCATGTCAGGCTCTGTGCTGACAGCTGGGAGCCTGGAGCCTGCTTCGGATTCTGTGTGTGTGTCTCTCTCTCTGCCCCTCTCTTGCTTGCGCTCTGTTTCTCTCTCTCAAAAATAAATAAACATTAAAATCTGAATTGTCAGGGCACCTGGGTGACTCAGTCGGTTAAGCGTCCGGCTTCCGGCTTCAGCTCAGGTCATGATCTCACGGTTCATGGGTTGGAGCCCCACATCGAGCTCTGTGCTGACAGCTAGCTCAGAGCCTGGAGCCTGCTTCGGATTCTGTGTCTCCCTCTCTCTCATGTTGTCTCTCTCTGTCTCTCAAAAATAAAATACAATAAATAAATAAATAAAAAACATTAAAAAAAATTTTTTTAATCTGAATTGTCAATTTCAAAAGAGAACACTTTAAAAAAAAAAGTAAAGAAAAAATATGGGGGAATAAAACTTAAAGAGAGAGTAAGATGGGGGGGGCACCTGGGTGGCTCAGTCGGTTAAATCTCTGAAGTCAGCTCAGGTCATGATCTCATAGCTCCTAGATTCAAGACCCCCATGGGCCTCCCTTCTGTTAGCTTCAGGGCCCACTTAGGATCCTCTGTCTCCCTCTTCTGCCCCTCCTCCCCCTTCTGTCTCAAAAATAAATAAAATATTTAAATAAAAAGGAATTAAGATGATTTGTTAATAGGGTGAACTAGAAACTAATTTATTTGTGGTCCCCCCATAGCCTCAGGTAATTGTTTGTCTGTATTTCTATTTTCCTTTTCTCTATTAAAAAAAAATCTACACTTCTGAAAATTCCCAGCATGTTTGTCATTTTATTATAAATCTCCCCTAAATAAGCAAAGATCTGAAAACTTCCTCTGCCAGCCAGCCACCCATAAAATAGGATGAGTATTTTCAAATCACAGGGCTGGAAAACCAACCAGAAGAGAATAAATACATGAACCTGCAGAGGCACAACAGGACAAAAGCCTAAAAAAAAAACCCTGGGGCAGGCACACAACTCAGACAATCAAGGAGAGGGCTCGAAGTAGGAGACCCGAGTGTCTAATAACCACCTAGGGTACGGTCTTGTGGGGAAGGAAGCTGTCACCTGTGCAGCGACCTAAAGAACAGAGAGAGCTCTGGCTTGGAATGCAGACAGGAGCGCCAGAGAAGCGTCTGATGACAGAATCGAGGCCTGATGAGCCCATTCAAGTGAATCAAGATGAATTGACTAAGTAGGGTAGAGCCTTTCTTGTAATTACCTCTCTGTATTTAGTCTATATCCCCAAATCTCATGCAGGAGAGCAGGAGACTTTTTTTTTTTTTTTTTTTGTGAACTGTAATGTTGACTCTGCAGAAAACACAGGGAGGGATTCCAGACAGGGGAAAGTGAGCACATGGCAAGGAACGGGAAAATCCAGTCCACAGGGGTGGTGGGGGAGGCAACTCCACCAGGAGGTTTGTGTTTGGGGGAGTCTGACTCTCACCCCGGAATTCAACAGAAGGACCCTACACGAAGGGTCAGATCTGATTCTCTATCATTGGAGTTGCTATTTGTTTCGCTCTGATAACCACGGCTTCATTCCCGGTTGGCACATCTGCAATTGACTTCCGCTAAGCGCATCATGGTTTTCCTTTTTCACAAAATTTTACTTTGATTCAACAGGAAGGTAAAGGGAATGGAAAGGTAAAGATGCTTAGGATCAGGTATCCATAGACCACCACCCACTAGAATTGATCAATATTAACATCTGGACATCAAAATCTTTTAAGAATAAAAGAATAAAGCCAAGACTCCTTGGTCTCCTGTCCTACGCTCTTTACCCAGAGGCCACCTCGGTCATGATTTTGACAAGGCGTCTTCTCCCAAGCTTTTATACCCTGCACCATATAGAAGCACACAGGGCACCGCATTTTGTCTTGTTACTTTTAAAATGTTCTAGTCATTAGACTGTAGGTACTGTCCTACAATATGCTAATTTGTAGGTGTTACTCTACAATTTCCCAGCCAATATGTTTTGAGATCTGGCACTCTACATCTTACAGAGTCTCTGTGACCATTCCCATAGGGAAAATGTTCCTGTCAGATAATGAAAGATCAAAGTGATGATATTTATGCACAAGAGAAAGACATTAAAGTCTTTTTAAAAAGCACTCATCTACACCTCCCAGGGTATCGTGAGGATCTCTGATCTATTAAATTAAAAAGCACAACGTTGCAGTGAATTGCAGTGAATACTAATCGGACAAAATACTTTTGTTTTTATCTCACGGAGCTATTTTATTCAAATAGAAGTGCTTTGAAGATGAAAGCACATTTTTTTTCTTCCCAGGATTAAATTATTTCATCCGTCACCCCACAAAGTTTATTAAAGCAGAAAAAGTAAATATGTATGTTCTTCCCTTTTCATGGAGTTTCAACGTTTGCTTATGTTACAGCTTTGCTTCCATTTTCTGTCCTCCTGTCTTGCTGCTGTTTGTGATTTGCCTACATTGAGAGACCATCTTTTTCCATCCCTTAAGTTATGCAGAGTAGTGGTCTGCAGGGAGGCCTCATTAACCTTATTTTTTTGGTGAGGGTTTTCTTTCATTATTCCATTGCAAGGCAATATTTTTTAAAAGACCTCATGCTGCTGAGTGGAAGTTGAAATAGAGCACAACAACTTTTTTGGAGTCTGAAGGTCTGTGATGTAAATACCCAAGTTTGTTTTTAAAAGGTTTTCATAATCCATTGTATAAATATACATATTTACATAATTTCCAAAACATGCGCTTTGAAGCCGCAATCCTTTCCGCGTTATCTGTCAGTGACTAGTAAACGTGGGATCTGCAAGCTTGAATTCCAACATGTCACTTTGTCATTTTCAAATTCTGTGAGAGCTGGAACTCAGAGGGCGGACTTAGCCCATCTGGCTTCAAGAAAACATCTTTCGGCATGTAATCTACTTTGGAGGGAAGAAGATTCGAGAGTTCTGATAAACTTGGCCTCTGTGGAATTACACTAGAGGGAAGTGAAGCGAAATAAATGTTTGTAGGCACTGAACTTGCAGTTTGTCTCTGCAGGTAACATTCTGAAATTCTTTCTATGGTCTGATTTTGATTTTGCCCCCTAACTTCTCATCAAGACCATGGGTTTTTCAGTCCAAGTCATCAAAGACAATGCACACTGCCCGTTGGACATATGGAGGGTATTCCTTGTATCTGAGTGGCTTCCCATGGGTTTGACCTACCCTGGCATGGAGCAGAGGAGCTTAGAGAGAGAAGGAGAGGGCTGATAACAGTTTCAAGGAGTTTTGCTCACCTTTGGCTTGACGGGGAAAGCACTTGGACGCAACATCTCAGTATTTCCGGCTTCAGATGCCCACCTGTGGCTGAAACCAAAGAACAAGATTAGCCAGAGACCTCTTAGTCCAAACTCTCTACTAGGCCTTGACCGGGCCTGTTACCTGGCCCTCTGTATGTTTTTTCCAAGAAGAATCCTTTTTTATGTTTTTCTTCAACAGTTCAGGTCACCTATTGGTATCTTCTAGTCTTGTCAATTACCCAAAAGGGTCTTCTTTTGATCCTTGGTGGACTTTCTTTTTTGCTATTTTGAAATTATTTTTTATATGTTATCTTTTATTACAGTTTGTTTTACTAATGTTTCCTGTGCATTTTTATCTTTAAAAAATAAAATGGAGGGGGACCTGGGTGGCTCAGTTGGTTAAGCATCAGACTCTTGGTTTCAGCTCAAGGTATGATCACAAGATTCGTGAGTTAGAGCCCTGTGTCAGGCTCTGCACTGACTGTGCAGAATCTGCTTTAGATTCTCTCTCTCTCTCTCTACCCCTTTCCTGCTTGCTCTCTCTCTCTCCCTCTCTCTCAAAATAAATAAATAAACTTTAAAAGAATAATAAAAAATAAAAAGGAGAATAGTAAGGAAAAGGGAAGACTTTCAAACAAGGGGGCAGGATGCCAACTGTCCCTCCAGGGAGCTCTGCCTCCCTCAGCCCTTCCTGCCTGTCAGTGGATCTCTCATTTCAGTTCCAGATGGTCCTCTTGACCTTGAAGACAGCCTTCTGGGAGAGGGGAGAGTTCTTAGTCTCACACCTAAAATCATTATTCTTGGCAGCTCAGTGGGGGATACGGGCTAAAATACTCCCTCCTCCGGGGAACTGTAATCCCAGCCCTGAGGACAGTTGGCAGGGGGTGGGGGGTGGGGGGCAAAACACACTCTCATCTCAAAATGAGCAAACTTACAAATTAAAATTCTTGATTTCTCACTTTCCCACACTGAGGTTATTGAGATGAATGCCGGATAGTCTCCTTCTGTCTTTCTAGATACACTTTCCACTCTTCCATTCAAATCCGGCCTCTTAATACACTCAATGTCAGCAAAAATAAAGACTTAAGCCAGAACAGGATTAGACCGTCCAGTTCTGCCATCATCACCACCACCGCCATCATCATCAAACATTTATTAAACACCTGCTCTTGGAGATGCGGGTCCTACTGCAGAGGTGTCTCTCTGTGTGAGACTACAGGACATGCATACATTTGCATAAAAAAGGAGACTGATCTGTCTGAAACCAGTTAATGGGCCAGAGCTTGATGCTGAAAAAGGTTTGCTTTTACCTCAGGGCAAGGACTGCCTCCTTTATACACTGGCTGTATAGTGTGCAGGCCATTTGGTATACCTAAGAAATATTAAATCACAACGTCTGGGCCTTTGCTATGGAAACAAAATTTTGCTGTTTGTCGTCTGTCCAGTTAACTATGAACAGTGTGAATTTTTAGCTCGAGATTGAGAACTATATTTATTTTAGCTAACTTCATTCTAATAACACTGGCACATATTGTTCATGTTTTAAAATTAATACGTACAGTGGTTTGTATGCATTACATACAGGAAATCTCACCCCTTTTGGCAGATAGCCCTGCAAGTTTTGACAAATGCAAACAGCCAGGTAACCACAACCAAGACAGCAAACAGCTCCATCACCAAAAGCTTTCGCTGTATCTTCGTAGGCAATCCTTCTCCCTCACCTCCAGCTTCCGGTAACAACGGATCCACTTCCCGTCTCTACAGTGTTGCCTGTCCCAGGATGCCATATAAATGGAATCACACATCTTTTTGAACCTGCTTCCTTCACTTGCAGATCCATCCATGTTATTGTACATTTCAGTAATTTGTTACTTTTTGTTGTGAATTACTATTCCATTGGATAGATGAACCAATGAATGTCTATCCATACAAAAGTGGAAGGACGTTTGAGTTTTTCCATTTTTGGCAATTATAAATAAAGCTGCTATAAACATGCACATACAGGTTTTTGTAGATGTAAGCTTTCGTTTCACTTTTATAAATACTTAGGGGTGGGACTCCTGGGTCATGTGACAAGCATATGGTTAATTATCTAAGAAGCCGCCATACTGTTTTCCAAAGTGGCTGTACTATTTTGCATTCCCACCAGCAATATAGGCGACTTCCAGTTTCTCTGCATCCTTGCCAACACGTCGTGTTTTCGTTTTGTCTTAAATACAGCCATTTTTACAGCATCCCATTGCACCTTTAGTGCGCATTTCCCTAACGACTAAACTAATGATGTTGTACATCACCCCACTACAATATTTTTAATCCCTCCACAGCTAGAAGTAACCATTCTACCCAGCAGTGGTTCTCAACTGGGGGCAACATTTGGCAAGGACTAAAGACATTTTCTGTCATCACAATTGGGGGAGACTACTGTCATTTGGAGGGTAGAGGCCAGGGTTGCTGCTAAAGATCTCACAATGTGCAAGACAGCCCCCCACGGCTCCAAAGAGTTACCCATTCCAAAATGTCACCAGTGCCAAGGCTGAGAAACTCTGCATTCAGGGGTCATCAGAAAAATTCAAGCGTGGGCCACCCTGAAGGTTAGGAGAGTCTGTCATGTTATATTACATTTACATTAAATAAAAAGGGACTTAGAAAATAATTTTCCAGTGGACCATGAATTTTTTTTGACTGCCAGCCTGTGCTGAGTCCCAGATTTCTGGCCCTTCGCTTGTTACTTCCTACAATATGCATTCTGTCTCAGGTTGACACACACTCTTGCCAACTTACGTATTTGGCCTTCCTCTGACCTGAATAAATGTCAGATGGGTGAGGTTTTCTTCTGTGACTGAGTTCATTTTAGTGGTGAGATTTTTGTATTATCAAACTTTGGCCCAAAGTAAGTTATATTTGCATTGTAAATCCTTGAAAAGGGTTATAGTTTATTACCAGAAGGACAAGTCTCTTACTGTCTCTGCATCTCAGTCGCTGTGCTGTGAAATCTGAAAATGAGCGGGGCAGCAGGTTGCTGGGGCCACTTTGAGGCTTTGGTTCGTGTCGGAGACTGTTAGGTGTTACTACGACCCAGCAGCACAATGAAATCGTTCCTGTGCCAACTGCTGGCACCAAAGGTAGGTCTTTATTGAGAACCCTTGCCTCCAATCACACCCCTGCCACCAAATTTTAAGATAATTAAAAGATAAACAAGACCACATTATTTGCCTAGCAAGAATTTAGCTTCCCTTGAAGAGTTCTTACAAATTCCCATCATTTTTAGATTTGTTTTTGTTTTTTTCAACAAATAAACAATGTTTATTTAATGTTTTATTTATTTTTGAGAGAGAGAGAGAGAGACAGACAGAGTATAAGCGGGGGGCAGAAAGAGAGAGAGACACAGAATCCTAGCAGGCTCCAGGCTCTGGGCTTTCAGCATAGAGCCCTACACGGGGCTCAAACTCATGGACAGTGAGATCATGACCTGAACCGAAGTCAGACACTTAAACGACTGAGTCACCCAGGTGCCCCCAGTGTTTATTTATTTTGAGAGAGAGAGAGAGAGAGAGAATGAGCACAGGAGCAGGGGAGGGGAAGAGAGAGAAAGAGGAGAGAGAATCTCAAGCCGGCTCCTTGCTCAGCCTGGAGCCCAATGTGGGTCTCAAACTCATGAACAGTGAGATCATGACCTGAGCAAAAACCAAGAGTCGGATGCTTAAGAAACTGAGCCTCCCAAATGCCCCTAGATACTTTATTCAAATTCAGAAGTAGAGCCCTTTCCAGTCCATGTTTGTGGCCCCAGAAGTTTATCTGCAGAATAGGTATTGAAACAGCAGGGAGACAGAAAAGCGAGAGGCTACCTCTCTGCTATAGTCACATACAGCTGTCAAATTCTTATCTCATTTTTCTTACCACGATTGCAAAGTAATAACTTTATTCAACAAGTACTATTTGTGTGTCTACTCTATTCCCGGCACTGTGGCAGAGACTCAAGTGGACAGCAAAGCAGGCTGAGATGTTGTCTCTTTCTCTCTGGAATCTGTCTTGACACAAGGGAAGACCAGACCACCACCCTCATCTCACTAGCTAGGCATACAAAGCCCCAGCTGTCAGCTCCTGGGACATTTGTGTCCCTAGAGCTGACACTTGAGTGCAAGAGACCCTAAGTAAACATGTCATTGATGAAGTGATGGAACACAAGGGGTGCTTCTCAAACTACCTATGACCAAGGACCTGTTTTTAAGTTTCTGATCCTTGGGAGACCAATGCATTGGTAAAACACAGTCACAATGTGCTTGGATGTCAAAACAATGCCGAATTGTTATGCAAGTTTTTACATGCTTTACCCTAATTTCTGTGGTTATCTCACTGGAGGTATTAAAATAAAGAAATAAAATTTAAAACACCGCACGGACAAGCACTGTCCACAGACCACACTTCGGTAATCCGAGGAAAAGAGTAAAAAGGGGACATTGTGGCTGAAGTGATCAAGGGTGTGTGAGCCCACAGCTCATGTTGATCTCACCCTCTCAGTCTGGGCTTGATGATGTAAGAGTGAAGCAATCAGAATGACTCCCCATCCTCAAACCTCACCCAGACTGGATCTTGCTTCCCCAAATCCTCTTTGTCCCAAGTCTGTTTTCTGTTTGGGTCCTGGAGGGAAGGAATACAGGCAGAAAAGGAAGCAAGGCAGTTGTGGGGCTCTGGGGGGCGGTGGGGGCTGGCATCCATTCAGAGTGACTTGCCGAGGAGGCGTTCCCAGAGGCCCCCCCAGGCTCTCCCTACCTTGGTTTACTCTGCTCACCTTGCATATACTCTGTGAACTCTCATCCCACCACCACGGGCTGAGTGTGTAGACTGGAGGTTCTCACGCCTCCCTGACAAGTCACCGGGCAGTATCTGTCATATAACATCACGGTCAGGCCACTCTCTGAAGACATTCCAGCCACTGACCTACAACCTAATGGTTCTCTAATTAGTGTTTCTAGCACACTGAAGCAGCCAGTTACAACGATCAAAGACTCCTCTCCTCCCCTTCCATCTCACCCACGGCCTCTGCCAGCCACAGACACCCTAAGGTGGCCATGACTTTCCTTCCCTCTTGGTCTGGCTAGCTGCAAAGCAGTGACCTGGAGAGGAGTCACCACCTCCCACGAGCAACCCAGGCTCTCTGTGGAAAGCACTTTGTTGTAAGAACCAGAGCAATCTGTCATTGTAAGAACTCTTTTACAACTCAGGATAGAACTTCATTGCTAAACAAAGTGCTTGCTGAGAATGGACAGGAGTAAGGGATCCGTATTCTGACCTTTAAGGCCAGCCAGGTTTGGGCTGGGCCGTCTCTACCTGACAGCTGAGGAAAAAATGGCATGCGACAATTCCTCTGTCTCAATACTTGTGTGGATGGCACTGAATACCTTGCAGGACATGGCAACAGGAAAAGAAACACTGGTAGGTGAGCCATCACGGACACTGTTCTCATGACAGAATGCAAAAATCAGACGTAGGTACATAGACGTAGGTCACTGAGGCAGCATTTAAAGTGATCATATCAGCATTGCATTTTTTTTAATCATGCATGAAGACAGGAAATTAATTTGACCTAGAAACAAAGCTGTCATAGAGAGGGACCAAACTCTATACTTCCTGACACTTTGGCGCAAAACTCTGAGTAAACAATATTAAAGTTGAATGATATTATTTTGAGAAACAGTTACTGGAATTGCCTCTCTGCTGTTCTTCCTAACTTCCATCTTTTCCGACTGCAATCTACCCTGCATATTGAATTAATCTTCCCCCAATACTCCTCTCATATCCCTCTTTCACTCATGAATCTATAATGGGAGCCAACAATTTATCTTAAAAAGTCATTGCCTTGTAGAGCAGAAGGAATATTGACCATTCCTTCCTGTCTACTTAGTCACAAAGTAGTGAAACGAAGGTCCAGAAAACATGATCTACTCACGGTCACTCAGATAGTCACTGACAGAAATAAGAACCAGAACTTAAAATCCAGGCCACACTTCTTTTGTTTGTTTGTTTGTTTGTTTGTTTGTTTGCCTTAATTTCTCTGATAAACTTTCAAAGCACCACCTGATCCCACATTACTATAGGACATCATTTCCTGGCTCACGCTCCCAGCTCTGCCTCACTGCTGTGCACAGACCTTCCCCTTTCCTTATGATGGACCTCCTGCCAAAAGTTCCCTTCCCCCCCAACCTCCCTATGCTTATTCCACCCACTTTCCCGTGAATTCTAACCCCAGAACTCTACTGCTGCTTTCCCAGCTCCTTTGGTACTCATTGGCTATACTTCTCATCACATATTGTTTTGTTCATTAAGTGTTTCATGGGTCTTTTCTTAATAATCATCAGAGAGTCATAGGAAATTAGAGGTACAAAGCATCTGGAAGTCATTCAATTTGACCCCATACCTGTACATGATTGTCCGATACCACGTTGCTGACCAGTTCTCCCAGCCCATTGCTGAGAAGAAGATAATTAATACCTGACCCCAACTGGCCATTCCAAGTTAGACAACTCTATTTGCCAGTGAGCCCTTCCTTATGCTGAGGCAAAAATTCCCCTCCCACCAATCTCCACAAAAAATGGACCTTCTATCTGTTCCCTGAGATGACTCAAAGTCAATCCAATCCTACTTCCACATAGCATCATTTCAGATATTTAAAGTCAACTTTTGTGCGTCTTCCTTTCTCTTGGCCCCTTCCCTCCCCCAGGAGTCCCTCTCAGCCCAGCCGATCCCACTCATCCCATTCTGCCCATGGCATGGTTTTGAGCATGTGGATCACAGGGCTTTTCAATTATGGTCAGAAATATTTGAATACAATACTCCAAAACTGAACACCGGAAAATAGATTGCTGAAGACAAGTAGATTGGCTCAATCATCTCCCTCGTTCTAAATATTAGACCTCTACTAATAATATACCCTCCAACCTCACTAGCTTTCTAAAGACCATATCACAATGTGGAGCCACAGGGAACTTCTTAAAACTAAGATTTATCGGGGTGCCTGGGTAGCTTAGTCTGCTGAGTGTCTGGCTTCAGCTCAGGTTATGATCTAATGGTTCGTGGGTTTGAACCCTCATTGGGCTCTGTGCTGACAGCTCAGAGCCAGGAGCCTTCTTTGGATTCTGTGTCTCCCCCTCTCTCTGACCCTCCCCTGCTCATGTTGTCTCTCTCTCAAAAATAAATTTTAAAAAATTTTTAAAAAACAACTAAGACTTATTATCAGGGAACTTCTTCCCTCTTTGGTATGTATGCAACTAAAATTTTCAGATTTTAGTAGAATGCTTTGATTATTCTTATTAAAATAGTCCCTTCCTTCTTCATTATTGAATTCCTTGTGAGAAACAAAGAAGGATCTGACATTGGTCCTTCATCAAAAAGTGCTTGTAGTAGGTAAGATAAGACACTCATAAGTAACTTTAAGATAATGTGTTTTTAATGAATTTCCATTATGAAACCATGAAAATTCGGAGAAGAAGAAATCACTCCCATCTAGGGAGAAAGAAGATCGAAGACTTTGTGGAGAAGAGGTAAGGTTTGAATATCCTAGTGAGTTCTCTTTTATTTAAAAAAAAAATTTTTTTTTTGAGCGAAAGAGAGCACAAGTGGATGAGAGGCAGAGAGAGAGACACACACAAAATCTGACGCAGGCTCCAAGTTCTGAGCTGTCAGCACAGAGCCTGATGTGGGGCTCGAACCCATGAACCAGGAGATCATGATCTGAGCAGAAGTCAGATGATTAACCAACTGAGCCACCCAGGCGCCCCTGGGGGTTTCTCCTTGATGTAGTAGGAGCTGTTGAAAGATTATTAGAAGTAGCGCCAGCATGACAAACTACCTCAGATGACTGCTATTTCTTCTACCGTGAATGTAGCTGCCGTAGAGAAGAAAAGACTAAGACCTTCCTTAGAGGTTAAGACAGATCTATGATGAGCTGCAGGTCTTGGGTGCAAATAGGGCATCCATTTTTGAGAAACCTGACAACTGAATTGCAGCCAGATTGGCCTCTCCATTGACAAGAGGTAAGAGAAATGAAATAAATTATTTTGAGGGAAAAAAAAGCCTCTAATTAACAGTGTTTCATTTTCAAACTGTGCTTATTAATCATTATAAATGTGAACATCAACAAATTATTTCAATAATCGGCTATAAAATGCAAACACAGGGCCGAAAGACAAATGCCTGTAGAGAGTTACTCAAGACCATACTTTGAAATTACAAAGCTCTCCTCCCCCCGCCCCCGAATTCAGAGGCAGTTCCAGACACTACACACGAGTTTCCTCCTTACCTCTCCAGGGAAAGAGAGGAAAACATACGTATTCATTGGTGGCATCTAGCAGCACTGCCTGGTGGGTTCCCAAGGAGAAACTCAACCCAGGAGCCTTGGGGCTCCGTGATGTGAGCTGGGACCCAGGCTTCTCCTCGAAGTCTTCACACCATCTCACTGGAGGGAACAATGCAGATGAGAAGCTGGGTAAACTTTTCTCCTTTGAATGCTAAAAATACATTTCTGACCTCCTGATGCCATGAGAGGGAGAACAGAACTCCTCGATGTCATCCATTTTTTAAATAATGTTTGTTTATTTTTGAGAGACAGAGCGTGAGCAGCAGAAGGGCAAAGAGAGAAGGATACACAGAATCTGAAGCAGGTTCCACATTCTGAGCTGTCAGCACAGAGCCCAACGCAGGGCTCGAACTCACGAACCGTGAGATCATGACCTGAGCCGAAGTCAGACGCTTAACCGACAGAGCCACCCAGGTACCTCGACCTCATCCATTTTTACCTAGATCTGGTGATATAAAACCTCTCATCTAGAGATAAACTTGAGGCTCATGGAGACTAAATGCTTACCCCTAACTACTCCATATATTTTTCACTCTCTTATGCTGTACCTCCTTAAATAAAAGCTCTAAGAGGACTCGTTTATTGATCACATAGTGTGAGCAGAGCAAGGCCCTAAATGCAAATCTAACAAGACATTTGACACAGTCGATGTACCAGTTGCATATTGCCACACAATAAATCATCTGACTTCATCATGACTTAGTGGCTTAAAACAACAACTGTTTATTTTCTCAGGACTGTGCAAGTCAGTAGTTTGAGCTGGGCTTACCTAATGGCTCTTTGGCCGGTCCTACCTGGAGCCACTCATGCTACAAACATCATCTATCAGGCAGTTCAGCTGGGCTTGGGTGGCCTCACATGGCCTCACATGCATGTCCGGAGGTTGGTGTTGACCGTCAGCTGGGTCACAAACCGGCAAGCTCAGGCTTCTTCACACGGAGGCAAAGTCCTGAACGGGGATGCCATATTTGCTGATATCCCATTGGTCAAAGCAAGTCATGTGGCCAACCCCAGAGGCTCTGTGGGAAGAGACTATCAAGAGCACCGATGTGAAATTCACTAAGGTCAATCAGTGGGATAATCTACCACACATGGCCTTGTAAGGGGATCGGCAGCAGGAGTTAAGATCAAAACCACGACACAAGGCTCACTCGGGCTTCTCAGGCCAGGAGTCGCTCTCCACCTCACACTCCCTCTGTCCTCACAGCCTGACTCCTGTCCTGATTATGTGCCATTCACACCAGGTTCTGGTAGTCAAAGATTTACAAGACTTAAGACCAAGACTCTTAAGTGCTCCTCATTTCCCTGCCTCACAGCTGTAGGAATCCCATGGGTCTGCAGAAGTGGGCAGGGCTCGAGTGGGTTCTCCAGCAGGTGTCCCGTGCCTCCTGGTTAACCCCTCATGACCGGCGGCTAAGTCCATGTTTGTTAAGAAGTTTGGAACTCCCAGGCATCGAATCACCCCCACTGGCCCGGAGCTTATTCTCAGGGGGCTGGAGACAGGCCTGGGGCCTTTCTGTATCCTCATGAGAGCAGGCATGAGTTCCTCGTGGGAAACCCCAAGCCACAGCACCTGGCAGGGTGTTTTAAGGGGCTGCGTGGGGAGGATTAGGGAGCCTAGGCCTTTGTCACTGAGAGAAACATCTTCGTCTCAGATCCCAATTAGGGATTTATTTCCCCCACCAAATACTGCACAAGTAACTCCTTCCGCTGGTATCGTGTCCACATGGTGTAGAGAGCCAGGCATTGCACCTCGAGCAAGCAGGCGTGGAACAGGCCCCAGGAGTTCATGCCGGAAGAGCAGGGACAGACAGACTGACGCATCACCAGTCTTCGGGAGAAGACGGTACCGAAGAAACAAAACAAAACCGTGAACTTCTTTTATAGTCAGAATTTTGTCCCTCTGAAGCACCGTCACCTATTTCGCCCATATTTGGAAGCTGCAAAGAGAATAGATCTTGAAAGTTCTCATCACAAGAAAAAAAAAAAACATAACTATGCAAGATGACAGACGTTAGCCAGACTTATTGTGCCAATCATTTCCTAACGTCGACAAAGACTGAATCATGATGTTGTCCACCTAAAACTAACATAATGTTCTATGTCAACTTTGTGTCAATTCAAAAGGAAAAACATGCTGTATCTCAACACAGAACTGATGATAACATGATGCAAAATGAGACTGCAATGCTCAATTAATCACAGTGGTTTCCAGTTATTCTTATCAGATCTTTTTTATTGGCTTCTTAAAGCTGCAGATTAGAGAACTTTCACTGGTACCGTTAGGGGGACACGCGGGGCTACGCAGACGCTCTCCGAATAGTGCTGGCGAGGGGCTGCTGGCCAGGGTGGGCCAGGCCCGGGCAGGGCTTGCTCTTCGCTGAATCTTGCTTTAGTAGGTTTATTTCCGCCTGTTCTCAGGACACGTTGTACTTCCTCATCAGGTCTGAATTCACCCTTTCTAGGAAGATCCTCATTCTCCACAGCTTCTTTTTTTTTTTTTTAACTATAGCAGTTTTTTTTTTTTCACTATATCTTTCCCCAGCCTTTTCTGCTTCTATTCCACGGCCTTCTAGTCCCGTTTGAGATATGATTTATTGTTTGTTATTAAACTTGCCCCATAATCTCTTTTTTATTTTTCCTCTGGGTTCTGGGAGAATTTCTCAGTTTACCTTCTCCTTTGCTGACTTGCTTCTCTGTGGTGTCCTGGCCTTGGTGGGGGGGCAGGGATGATTTGGTCATCAAGATTTGCATTTCCGGGGCTCCCCTCCTGCTCTCAGACCCTCCTCCTCAGGATCATCCTGACTGTTTTCCCACCCGCAGTGTCTTCTTGGATCTTATTAGAACTCAAATTATTTTTGAGAGAGAGAGAGACAGCACGAGCAGGGGAGGGGCAGTGAGAGGGAGAGACACAGAATCCAAAGCAGGCTCCAGGCTCTGAGCTGTCAGCACAGAACCTGACGCAGGACTTGATCTCACGGACCACCAGATCATGACCTGAGCTGAAGTCAGACTCTTAACTAACTGAGCCACCCAGGTACCCCAAACCTTTTTGGTTTTTTTTTTACTGAGTTCATTTTATTGTTTATTTTTGCATATTTGCTTGATTCCTTGCACAGTTTCCCTTCTTTAGAACTTGGAGTCCTTTGTGTCACATGATCTGAGTCAAGCCTTCCAGAGAGAGAGAGATGGGTGAGCTCATGGGAATGGAGGTGCAATCTTTCAAAATCAATGGGGCCACCTGTTCGATTTCTTCCACAAGCAAGTCACTCCAGTTTCTCTTACTAGGTCAGCAGCTTTGGCGGGAGCTGAGTGGGGCTAGGGAGAAAGGTTTCACCTCCACACCGGAGACCTTGTTCATGTTTACAGCAATGCACATGCTCTGCCTAATGCCGTTGTCCTCTGAGCAAGCAGCCCTGGGCTCCGCGACTCTGCTGCGCACCCCTGTCCACTCCGAGCGCTGGTGCGGGAAATCGCTGCTCCCCTAACACTCGTGAGGGATCTAAGCCTGTTCCTTTTCCCAGAGAAGTGGTAATAATACTTCCTGTACGTGTGTAGTAAGATGTGGGCTGGGAGAGGTCATCCTGATGGAGACTCCTCTCAGGGAGAGAACTGAAGTGAGATGAAATAATCTGATGAGTGGATGGACTCCAAAGGCATATTCTTATCTCTAAAGCTGATGGCTTAACTGAGGACCATGAGGCAGGGAGAAGGATGTGTTTTGCTCCTGAGAAGTAATGGAGGGAGGGAGAAAGGCAGAGAAAGTTAAAGGAGGAAGGGAAGACATAGAAACGGCAGAAACCCGCCTATCAAGCAATGTTACCAGCCCCATGACCTTCGTATCTTCAGTTAAGGCAGTTTCTCAATATCAACACTATTGACATATGGGGCCAGAAAATTCTTTGACATGTCGGGCTGTCCTGTGTGCAGCAACATCTCTGGCTTCTACCCACCTAGATGCCATCAGCACCCCTTCCCCAACTGTGACAACCAAAAATGTCTCCAGACGCTGACAAAAGTCCCCAGTGGGAAACAACCGACTTAAGACAACTACACTCATGCTATGCCTGGTCTGAGCGAATTCTCTGGAAAGTGTTGAAGGGTTGGAGTTTCCTGGCCAGGCTGATATGGGGCCAAGCCGGGGTGGGGTGAGGGCTGGAGGAGCCAGAGACAGAAGGGATCGTGAGAACACAAGCCCCAGGAATTCACAGATATGGTGGGCTGGGCTTTGAAGTTTTCCGGACTGTGTTCTCCAGGGCGGGGAGTTTGCCCAAGGTCTGCATTACCGAGTCAGCCCCAGATGGAGACATCCCCTCCTTTAATCTGCTCCAGACGGAACCAGAGACCACAGAAATCCCTCCATGTTCCTGGCACGTGGCAGTCAGTCTTCCTTAGTTTCCAGCTCTAAGACAGGCCGTTCTCATTTCTCTGATGGGAATTTGGGAGAAGCTGGCCATCACCGCCCTCTGAGAGTTGTCCTGGTCACCAAGTCCATACCAGATTTTAGTCTCGTCAGTTAGGCAGAGACACCTGGAGCCTGTAAGTTGACAGAAGTGAAACATATCTTATGCAGGAAGATGGACACTGCTGATCGTCATGTCATGGGACCTTAGGACAGTTATTTTAGGCTAAGGCAGAGTAACAGTTTTTGGTGGCTTCTTTCAAGATAAGATGTGTCCTAAAAACTTATGTAGTCAATTACTTTCTTCTTTTTTTTTTTTTGTCTAGGTTGATCAATACTTAGCTCCTACAGATCCAGGGCTTGTCTATTTCCCACCAACCTTTGCTCCCTTCTCTCATGTGAGCACTTAGACTTGTTTATTGACATTAGTGCCCACTTACTTTTCTACCAAGATCCTTGGAATTTTCCAGAATCACTTCTCTCTCCTCCTCTGCCAGATTCCTATTCTTTAAAAAAACAAAAAGGTATTTTTTTAATGTTTACTTATTTTTCAGAGAGAGAGACAGACAGAGCACCAGTGAGGGTGGCGCAGAGACAGAGACGGAAACACAGACTCTGAAACAGACTCCAAGGTCTGAGCTGTCAGCACAGAGCCTAACACAGCGCTTGAACTTGCAAACCCCAAGATCATGATCTGAGCTGAAGTCGGATGCTTAACTGATTAGCCACCCAGGTTCCCCTGCCAGATTCCTATTCTTTACCAGATTCCTAAGTACGTAACAGTAGTTTACTTGACTATTCAAATCAAATCAAATCAGCAATGCATGCTGAGAAGTTGGAACAGAATGATGAGGACATGGAAATCATGACTCCACCATTCATTGAGCAATTATTATGTGCCCTCCAATACTTAAGAGGATTAATCCAATAGCAAAATCTGACTTTAAAGATTAAGAAACTGAGGTTCAGAACATTTAACTAACTTTCAAACTATCATTACTATCTTAGTGGCTCAGTAATCTGACTACAGACCGTTTCTCTTTATAATATTGTAAAATGATGGGGAAGAAAAGACCTATAATTTTGTAGGTTTGGGTCCCAGCCTTTGTTTATGGAAGGAGGATTGGCTTCTAAAACTGGGGCTGTTACTTTCAAAAATCTAGCCTTCAGATGGGTTTCTAAAGGGGTCCAAGGGGGGCACCTGGGTGGCTCAGTCGGTTAAGCATCTGGCTTTGGCTCAGGTCAGATCTCACGTTCGTGGGTTCGAGCCCCGCATCAGGCTCTGTGCTGACAGCTAGCTCAGAGCCTGGAGCCTGCTTCCGGTACTGTGTCTCCTTCTCTCTCTGCCCCTCCCCCTCTCGTGCTCTGTTTCTCTTTGTATCAAAAATAAATAAGACATTAAAAAAATTTTAAAGGGGTCAAAGGTAATGAAAGTATGTTCAAGGCTCATGGTGCATATGGCCAGAGTCCCTTCTTTTAAAATATTTGCTGCTTGGACAGGTGAAAATATGCTCTCATTTCATCTTCTTGTGCATTCTTTCATTATCTCCAAGGTTGAACATTCTTTAACGTTTATCGGGTGTAAGCATTTCTGTTCATGTCATTGGCCTGTTTGTCTGGTATACTTTTTCTTAACATTCTGTAAAGTCTGCTTATAAAAGGAAGCTAGTACTCCTTTATTGTAGTGTTAAAATATTTTTGCCACTTTGTCATTTGCCTTTTTATTGTTTATCATTTCTTTAGATACGTAAGAATTCATTTATTTTGTTGATAAATCTCATTCTGACATTTTCTTCTACTTTCAAAAGACTTTATGTTTTACTTTTATGCTAATCTACCTGCAATGTATTTTAATATATGAGGTGAGACTGTAGTTTCAATCTTTTACAAATAACCAATTTTCCCATCATTTTCTGAATAATTCACATCTTCTCCCATTAGTTCCTTATGATCTATTAAGTACTTATATGTTCTGGGGTCTCCTTTAAGTTAACTGTTCTGTCTACCCATTTATCAATTCTCTTTTTTTAAATTTTTAAATGTTTTTTTATTTTTGAGAGAGAGAAAGAGCACGCGCACAAGTGGAGAAGGGCAGAGAGAGAGAGGGAGGCACAGAAACTGAAGCAGGCTCCAGGCTCCAAGCTGTCAGCACAGAACCAGATGCAGGGCTCGAACTCATGAGCCATGAGAATATGACCTGAGCCAAAGTTGGATGCTCAACCGACGGAGCCACTGAGGCGCCCCTCATTTATCAATTCTTATGCCCAGCACATGGCATTTTAAAGTAGCTTTCATATCTCCCCTGACATTTAAGGCTTCTGCCTCTTCCCATTATCCCTTCCTCAGATGTCCTTAGCTCTGTTGGCATGGTAATTCCAAGTGAAGTTTAATCTTCATGCCATTTTGTGTTTAAGAGAAGCAAAATCCCTTTGTTTCCATGGAGGTTGGCCGGTTTTAGGTACCTGCAATTCTCCCAACCTGCCTCTGGGTCTTTTAGCAACCCCTGTCTTTGCCTAGAATGCCCTTCCATTCCCACCCCACCTCAGCACCCGGTGATTCCAGCCACCATTCATCCGTCCCTTCCTCGTCCTCCTCCCCCTGCAGCCACCCCCTCCAAACTGTGAGTCTCTCAGGAGCAGAGGCAGAATCTTGTTCTGATCCTCTGCCTTGCAGTCCGATTTCAGCAAAAGGGTTGAATAAAAGAAAAGGTTTAAAATAGAGCCAGGTGGAGGAGGATGTGGGAGGCGACCTTTACCCTTGAGCTTGAGTTGATCTTAGGGTGCTTGGCTGGGCCTTCCTGAACTCAGGACACCCCCCACCCACCCACCCAAGGCCACTTCCTAATCTCTCGTGTCTTGAAAACCCTTCCATCAAATCCACGCCTCGCTCTCACCTCCCGCAGAAGTGCTGTAACACAGCCCACGTGAAGGGATATTATGGGATGGTTTCTGTGGAGGACCCAAGTCAAAGACTTATGGAACTGAATTTTAGTTCTGCCAGCACAACATGTGAACAAACATTACCATGCTTTATTGCTCTAAATCTGTTGCTAAACTCCTTGTTTCTCTACGAGTCAGAAGCCCAATAAACAACTTCTGCAATGTTCCAACAAGTACTTTGTCACTGCAGATATTCTGAATGATTCATAGTCTCTCTGCTGATCTCAACCACAGAAATACTTTCTGTCTAAGGCATTAAACCTGAAAATTCATAACTCTCAGGGTCATCGGAGACAGTTGGGAAACCCGGAGCCGAAAGTGGGCGCAACACGAGATCTTAGAAGCAGGCATCTTTCCATACTTGTTTTCCTATCTATCTTCATGTGGCTTCCAATTTCAAAGATGTAGGGAAGGGCTTACTCTTGAAGTGGAGTGACTGTCTCATTGGGAACAAGTTGGACTTGAAATAGAAAGGGAACCATATTCTTCTCCAGTTACGCTCTCAACCAAAGATGCTTAATTTGTCCTGAGTAAACAATCATCACCCTTCTAAATCTGCACAAATACCCCGTGTTAGAAAATGAGTGGCAGGATAGTCCCTCGAATGTGCGTGGGTGTGTTAAGTTTTCAAATCCGGACGAGGATTTCATGAACAGGCTAGTCCGTGCTCTGGTCCTATATATAGGCAGAGGAGCAGGGCACTGCCTGAGTGGTAGGATTGAGAATGTTGCTTGCATTTATCACCCAGGCCCACACGCCCACACCCAACTGTCACAGAGCCCGAAATTCCTACCATTAGCGTTGCTACTTTTGGTTGAGGCAGAGGGCTTCAAGAAAACCCTTGCTCAAATATAAATATAACAGCCACGAACTGTTCCATGACACTCAGTTGCAAGTCGCATCATATTTATTTTTCTATATAGTGCAAATAAAAAAGAGAGTAGAATAGGGAAATGGGATTAGTAACTTTGTAGTGGTGAAACCTGGCAGATACCACATCCACCAAGCGATGAAGGCTGACGTGGTCAGCGATGTCGCGTGGGTGTCACGGACGCTCTGATGTGATGTGATGTGACAAACTGATGAGAAGTGCGCTTCACCCCTGTGGTATTCTTCCCCGAATCCCACAACCCCAGTCTAATCATAAGAAAAGTATCTGACAAACTCAGTTTGGGAGACATTCTACAGGATAGCTGGCCAGGACTCCTCGGGATGGTCAAGGTCATGAACAACTAGGGAAGATGGAAAAGCTGTCATAGACTGGAGAGGCATGATGATTAAATGCTGTGTGATCCCTTTGATTGGATTCTGGAACAGAAAGAGGACATTAGTGGAAAAACTAAAGACATCCAAATAAAGTTTGGGGTTTAGTTAGTATAACATAATGTATAAACCAATGACATTATCTCTGTGCTATCTTTGCAACATTTCTATAACTCTAAAATTATTCCCATATAAGGTGTTGTAAAAGTCACGAAGTCCAATATCCTCTTTTTACTTTGGGGCTCCAGGCTTGGGCTGTTAGGAGCCCCAGGAACTTAATAGTGTCCTAAATAACTTTCTAAGTCTGGGGTCAGTGCTCAGCTGATTTGTCTTACATCCCCTTAAACACAGTTGGGCCTTCAACTATGCAGGTGTTAGGCGTGCTAACCTCCCATGCACTCAAAAATCATAACTTTTGGGGCGCCTGGGTGGCTCAGTCGGTTAGGCGTCTGGCTTCAGCTCAGGTCATGATCTCACGGTTCGTGGGTTTGAGCCCCACATCGGGCTCTGTGCTGACAGCTCAGAGCCTGGAGCCTGTCTTCAGATTCTGTGTCTCCCTCTCTCTCTGACTCTCCCCTACCCACACTGTCTCTCTCTCTGTCTCAAAAATAAATAAAACATTAAAAAAAATCTTTTTAAATCATAACTTTTGATTCCCCCAACACTTAACTACTAATAACCTTTTGTTGACCAAAAGCTTTACTGATAACATAAACAGTCAGCACCGATTTTGTATGTCGTATAGGTTATATGCTATATTCTTATAATAAAGGAAGGTAGAGACAAGAAAATGTCATTGAGAAAAACATAAGGAAGAGGGGCACCTGGGTGGCCCAGTCAGTTAAGCATCTGACTTTGCTTTAGGTCATGATCTCGTGGTCCGTGAGTTCAAGCCCCAAGCCGGGCTTTGTGCTGACGGCTCAGAGCCTGGAGTCTGTTTCGGATTCTGTGTCTTCCTCTCTCTCTGCCCCTCCCCCACTCGTGCTTTGTCTTTCTCTCGCTCTCAAAATACTAAGCATTAAAAAAAATTTTTAATAAAATCATAAGGAAGAGAAAATACATTTACAGTCCTGTACTATACTTCCCGAAAAACCTCTCCGTATAAATGGAAGCAAGCAGTTCAAACCTGTGTTGTTCAAGGGTCACCTGACCTTGGGGGTGCGTTGCACGGCCACCTGTCTGTGCTGCAGCGCCATCCGGAGTGAGCCTCACTTGCTCCATGACCCCAGGCCACGCGGTCCGGCTGCTGACAAGGGTCAACACTGAGTGCATCGCCCCTTGTGTTCCAGGCTCAGTACCAGGGGACACCTGCCTGGGCTGTTAGAGCCACGCAAGTCAGTACACAATGGCTCACTGCCGCCCGGTAGCCAATCCTTGTCCAAGGTGTTTGGTTTCAGGGGGTAGTGCCCGCAGGCTGGGAGGGGCCTTCACCCTTTCAGAACCTCACCACCTTCCACCTGGCCAGCGCCAGACTCCACCCCCTTCACCCTGCCCTCCTGTATTCCAGTGAGTTGAGTCCTGTCTCCCAGACTGTTGGAAACAAAGGCATCTCACGCACCCCTGAGACAGCAGAAGTCCAGACATCCAGAACGCAGAACCTGGCTCCTCTCTTGGGAGAAGGGAAAAAAATTCCTCTCATTCTTCCCTGGTGAGCTTACCACTGAGAGAAATGGGCATTGCTAATTCTCAAGCTGCTAATTCTGCACATTAAATGTTTAATATATGCTCTTGCACTACTCACACATGACGGGTGACACAGGACACAGTAATGAGAAGTGGCAGCAGGGGCGCCTGGGTGGCTCAGTCCACTGAGCAGATGACTTCGGCTCAGGTTATAATCTCACACTTTGAGCCCCACGTCAGGCTCCGTGCTGACAGCTCAGAGCCTGGAGCCTGCTTCAGATTCTGTGTCTCCCTCTCTCTCTGCCCCTTCTCTGCTTGCACTGTCTCTGTCTCTCTCAAAAATAAATAAGCATTTAAAAAAAAGTGGCACCAGATTCCATCCCCAAGAGGGAGAAGGGGAAGAGCAAAAAGATGGAGGAGTTCTTTCCATAAATGGTCAGCCAGGAGCACTTGCTGGGGAGTCCCTGGGAAGAGCCAACAGAGAGTAGTGTGGGTCCTGTACCACCGTGGGCTAGTTCAAGCGGCTCACCTGCAAAGAAATAAGGCTGTGTCAGAAGTAAAAGAGCCTTGAAACGTATGGCAGAATTGTCTCTCTTAATTATGAGTCTGTGCTATACTGTCCTAGGAGGCTTCTTAGGGACAAGGAGACCCAGACTCAAGGATTTCATTGTCATGGGGTCTGGACCGCCCCAGGCACTACTCCCGACAGAACAACTCCAACCTGAGCCAAAGCAACTGGGATGCACGGGGGCAGGGGGAGGTGGTCCCAGAGCATGAGCCCCCTTCTGTGGGCTAAGGTTAGGTTTCTCGAACGAGGGGTGAGGGTGGGGAGATTTGCACAGAGATCTCTGGAAGAACGGGAACAACTTGAGAACCAGAGGAGACTGGTTTGGATCCGAGGGCATCCTGGCTAGGATGGTGGCACTAGAACCAGTTTACAAAGGCTCTAGAAGTTTGTCCCGTGTGAGAAGGGCTCACGCGCAGGGGGCGATCCCCTTGCCCAGGGAGAAGGCTGTGGAGCGGCCCCAGTGCAGCTCAAGAATTGATTTCAGGAATTATTGTTGATTGCATAGCGCACAGCTTTCATTCCCGGGCCCTCCGGGGACTCCAGAAGTTATCTAACACACTTCAGCAAATTCCTTTCTGCTCTAAGGGACCAGACTTGTCTTCTGTTACTTATCATTAAGAACCCTGATTGACACATGTTAACTCCTTTTATCCCAAATTTATGTAAATAAATGCCCCAAAGAAATTATTCCCTTGAGCCTGGAACCAGTAAATTAAATGGATGTAATGGGATCTGGCTGCTGTTTAGCAAATGAGACTAAAAATGTGTTTTTGTTTCCTCTTTCCGTAACGCATATTAAATGAGCCCATCTTACATTACTTCTGAGCCTCGGAGGCTCCGAAACCGCTAGCAAGAACACAAAGTCTTGTGAGTTAATTATAACAGCCTTCGCTGAGCTCGGCCTGTGGTTTTCCTCTCCTAATGAAATGTTAAGAATGGGGGAGGTGAGCTCTGTCATGTGTTGCTGCTAATGTTTTTAACTAAGGATCTGAGGCTGTTTGATATTTTTGGCTTCATAATTCCCATTTCCAGTCCCGTCTTGGACACAAAGCCAGGTTGAAATCCAAAGAAAAGGAGTTTCTTAACTACAAAATAGCCTGTTGGTCCAAGGTAAAAAACGTTAAATACCTGAGGTCCCTCTTCCCATTCTTTGGAGTTGGCTTTTCTCATGCAGGAAGCTGTACTTTCCTGACGCTCTTTTTTTTTTTAATTTTTTTTTTTTTTTTTGAGAGACAGAGAAAGACAGCATGAGCAGGGGAGGGTCAGAGAGAGAGGGAGACACAGAATCTGAAGCAGGCTCCAGGCTCTGAGCTGTCAGCACAGAGCCCGACACGGGGCTCGAACCCACGAACTGTGAGATCATGACCTTAGCTGAAGCCGGAAGCTTAACCGACTGAGCCACCCAGGCGCCCCTCCTGACGCTCTTTTGTCCTCCCTTGCTGCCTTCGTGCTGGAAGCCAGCTTCTGCCTCAGTTTATCACAGCGTTTGTTCTGTGGCTCTAAAATTCCTATTTCTTCCTGGCACTCCGCATTTCAGCGTGGGGACTGGGCACCAGAAAGAAATCAAGGCGTTTCCATTCTGCTCTCCGACGCCCAAGGAGGGTGCAGCTCCATTTCCTATCTTGCCCGCACCCCATCATAGGACATAGGAACCAACCGAGAAGGGGCTCCTATGGCTGACATCCAGACTTGGGTATTATGCTCCTCATTCAGCTTTAAAGTTTCAAACTTCGAGAGAGAAAGACCAAGGGTGCTGATGTATTATTTTATCCACTGTGGGCTCAGGGCATTCTTTAGCACAGGTTGGGAATCCCTCACTGTTTAAAATACCAGTTGCTACTTTCTTTACTCAAGGACAGGTGCAAACTATTCTGCCTTCTGTGCGCTCCTGTGTGTGTGTGTGTGTGTGTGCATGTGTGTGCACCTATGTGCCTTTTGTGTGTGCATGTCACATGTGTAAATGGTCCTTGCTTTTAGTAGAACCCAAGTTTGACTCAGTGTTTCAGACGTTCAGCCTCTAAGAGTGACCAAATCTGAATTTTTCCCCTGAGTTGAGTGCGTGTGGCCCCAGTCTCAAGCCCAGAGTAACCTCTAGCTTCTTCTGAACCTTAGATCCTGAAGAACCTTCTGCAATTGGGGAAGGAAGAGTCAGGGGGAAGTTGTTGAACACAAGAGCTATTTTTGGTGAAGCTCCTCATAAACCAGATAGAAGACAAATTAAGAGTCTTCTCTTGCTTAACGAAACTTCCAATAAAACTTACCCAGCTAGCTTCCTACTTTGCATCATCCATAGAAAATGGATTACATGGCCTCAGGGCCCAGCGGACTAAGTAACTGAGTTAAAATGAGGTCTTTAGGGTGACCCTAATCCAATATGATTGGTGTCTTCAAAAGTAGAGGACAGGGGCATGTGGGTGGCTCAGTCGGTTAAGCCTCCGACTTCGGCTCAGGTCATGATCTCACGTTCGTGGGTTCGAGCCCCGCGTCAGGCTCTGTGCTGACAGCGCAGAGCCTGGAGCCTGCTTCCAGTTCTGTGTCTCCCTCTCTCTCTGCCCCTCCCTGCTCATGATAAGTCTCTCTCTGTCTCAAAAATAAATAAAACATTAAAAAATTTTTTTTAAGTAGAGGACATGAGGACACACACACACAAAAGAAAATGTCGGGCATGTGCATACACAGAGAGACAGCCAGCGGAGGACACAGCAAGGAAGAGGCCATCTGTAAGCCAAAGAGAGAGACCTACCAGCACCTTGACCTTCAACTTTAGCGTCCTAGACTGTGAGAAAATAAATTTCTATTGCTTAACCCCCAGTCTGCAGCATTTTGATAATGGCAGCCTGAGCAAATTAAGACAGGCTCAGAGAGGTGAACACCCAGCAAGACCCAGCCTGAACTTTAGTCCACGTGCCCCAGCTGGAAAATCCTTTATCAAATAAAACAATTTACTTAGAGGGAAACACCCCTGCCTCAGAGCTGCTAATGTGTAACGGGGCTCTGACTTACTATTTCCTCTCTGTTTAATTGCCCGAGGAGTCACACACACTGACACAAATTATGTTCCTTTCATTTCAGGAGCCTTTTGGTTCAATTGGTATTTATGGTAAAATGTTCCTTTGATCCTAGACAGCACTGGAAAATAATTCAAGGTCCCCTGTTCCTATTCTCTACTCCCCCCACGGGAAAGTGAAAACGTCCCTCCTTCTCTGTCCTGATTTAACCAATATTCCCACTTCCTATTTGAGAAACATGCAGAGAATGGTAAGCTGAGAAAAAAACTCGACTTCTTCAGGTCGACCAGATACGGACGAAAACAGACCCTCGACCAGATTCGTGTCCTTTAATGACACCTCAGGTGCACTGTCCCCCCCTCCCCCAACTATCCCAGCAGGAGGTGCCATTCATGCAGAGGGGCTGCCTTTCTACTTGGCTCCTTCGTGCTCCCCCTCCGTCCTCCTTACTCTGAACACGCACTGATGCTTTGCATTCTGAAACGGAAGTGAAACCTGGATGGGAGCAATGCTCTGCTAGACAAGCCCGTTTCCCCTTTCCTCCCTGCCTCGGGAGGGCACGCTTACTGAGTCTCCACTGGGTCTGACCTCTGGGGACATTTCGGAAAGCAGAGAGAACAAGAACCCCTCAGTCACGAAGACAGCTTTGGAACTGGTGGCCCCGGAGCCAAGCTCTATTCTGGACGGAACACTCCCGCTGCCACAAGGGCCAGAAACAGATCTGCCACCCCTGGGGAGCCCGAGGCACGGGAGGACGGCGGACGTGGCTGACTTTCCCGGCAGGCAGAGATGAGGCACTACCTGGTTAAAATAGTAACTGCCGAAGGTGACAGTGACATAATCCGTGCGTGCCGCCACCGCGGGGGCATTCTGGGTGAAGATTTTGCACCCTGTCCAGTTCTAGAACCAAAACCTAAGTGTTTTGAGAATGCGAGTTCCTGTTCACTGATGTACATGCTTACATATTCACTGGATTTATCAGAAATATGCCTTTGTGTCTCCCTTATTATTATCTTTGTAGTTTTCGGGATGATCACGAGGGCTTTCTCGCGATAGGCACCTCTGGCAGATTCCAAACATGCCGATAAAGGCCAGCCTCAAACCTGTGACCTTTATGCCACGTGAAGTCAGCATCCCTTCCAGACTATGACGCGGGGGCGAACTTAAGTCTGCTGGTCCCCACGCACCATGACATGAGGTGTGGCGACCCCGGAGTGGTGAGCGCTTGCCCATCTTCCAAACCGCCCCCACCGAAGGCCCAGGACTGCTTCCCAGTACAGCCCAGCAGAGCCCTGCCAGGAAAAACCGGATTTTTCACTCACTGTTGAAAGCAAGTTTGCAAATTTCTGGGTAAGCCCCGATATTATTATCAAAGCTTCAGAAATGTAGCTAGCTGCAAAAGCAAATGTTATTTTATAAGAAATGGAAATGGCCCCGGGAGGAAATTTCCCCCACTATCAAACCTGAAAGCGTCTATCACAGGAGAGACAGAAATTCCAGAGAGAAAGCACGGAGAAGAACAGGAAGAACTGAGGTCGCATCCTTGTGGGCTCCCTGGGACCCCGGACCCCATGGGGCGGGGGGGCGGGGGGGGGGCGACCCTAGAAGGAGAAGGCAGGCAGGACAGTGAGTTCCAGCCGCGGGGGATCTACGGGGTGTTGGGGAGGCGGGACGACCTGGCGGGGGACAGGGACCGGAGGCCCCCCCGCAGAAGTGGCTGGGGCCTCCTTGCAGGGGTGCGGTTCCCAGCTTGCTCTCCACTTCCAAAGGTGGAGGCTCAGAAAAGAGGGTGTGGCTGTCCCCTGCCTTTCTGCTCTCCGCAGCCTGCCTGCGCTCTCTGCCCACCCCCAACCCCACCCCCGCCCCGTGCCGCCCTTGACCGTGGGCGGCTCAGCTGGGCTGCTTTGAGGCATGGTCGGTGGCTGCATCTCCAGTAACCCCTTTTGGGAAGCAGGAGAAGCCCCAGCCCCTGCCTCCCCCGATAGGAGTACAGAGGAGATCTTTAAAGAAGGAAAGGATTGTGTGGACTTAATTTGGAGGCCCCCTGAATTTCATTTGTCCTTTATCAGAAAGCTGGGTTTTCTCACCCACGTTCTCCCCAAAGCCAAGAGACAGATCCTTTGCCGGAAAACTCCACTCACAGAGGGAGCAAATGGCCACTGCGGCATCACTCGCAGAGGGGACTGAATAAACAGAAAATGCTTTGCCAACATCTCAGCTAATATCAGAGGCTCGTAGTTCGTCAGTAAGAGAACACGCCTGTGTCAGATGGACCCCGGACAGAGCTGGGACACACAGGACTTAGGACACAGGTGGGAAGAAGGGGGTATGCACGGGGACACACTGCTAGCGGCCACCTCGGGACCCAGCTCCCTGGCGCCTCGGTAAGGTGTCCTTCCGACTGTGAGGTCCTCATCTATCTCTCTACATGAATCCTTTTCAGGCCACATGCCCTGCTGTCATCTCCATGGGCCCTGCTCCGATCTTCAGTCAGCATTTGCCATATGGAAAGAGAGGGGGAACCCTTGATTCTTAAACCAAGGACCTCAAATAGATCTACCTTCCCAAAATTTCCTCTCCAGAAATTAGAAGAATTCATTGGATGGTTATAAATAATAGCAGGAAAGTATTGTTACTGTTAGCAAATTATATTGAATATAATAAAATTCCAAATCATAAAGCAGAACCTGCTGGATTTCTGCTTCATGCGGTGGTGACAAGATATTAAGGAAGCTCTTTTTCCAGAAGGATATTTCCTTTCTGCTTACAAGAGCTGCTTGATCAAACCCATCCTGAACTCTCTCCAGATAAAATATAGCTGAGCTAGACCTCAGGAATAAAAAGAGTGTCTTCCAGCTCAGACTCAGAATCTTATCTTTTAAAAGATGAAAAATAACACCCGTTGATTATATCACTCAAGTTTAGTCCAAACTAGCCTCCCAAATTTTGGAGCACTGGAAATGATGTTTAATATCCCCAAAGGATGATTTTTAAAAATTTTTCTGTTTTTTATTTATTTTTGAGAGACAGAGAGAGACAGCACAAGCAGGGGAGGATCAGAGAGAGAGAGAGACACAGAATCTGAAGTAGGCTCCAGGCTCTGAGCTGTCACCACAGAGCCTGATGCGGGGCTCGAACACACGAACTGTGAGAGATCATGACCTGAGCCGAAGCTGGACACCTAACCAACTGAGCCACCCAGGTGCCAAAGGATGATTTTTGAGATTAAGAAGTTAAAGGTTTAGATAAAAGCAGAGTTGTTTGTCCCTCCCCAGAGTTGGGGAGTGGGCGCTGAAATGCGGATCCGCCTGATTGGACTGAAGATGACATCAACTGTGCGGGGCGCGTCCTCCTCAACAAGTGACCTGCAGCGTGACTGTAAGAATGTTGCCCTTTCTTCCAAATGTCCAGACCCGAAAATAAAATTTTCAAAGGTTGGAAAGCTTTTGATATTTTTGGTTTAGGGATTTGGGCAACAGTAGACTCACACTCGTGATCTGCTGGATTATGCTAGTGTCTGGCATCCAGCATTACGGATTCTTCCGGAGGCTGAGTATGTGCAAAGGCAAGGACTCAAAGTCCACGTTATGGGAGAGTTCTCTCGGGACCCTGCAGAGGCCACCCACCGCGGGGACGCGCCTTACTGTATGTGAGGACTGGCTGTTTTCACGACGTTCCCCTGCCACCTAGTGGTATTGAGAGCATAAACAGAAGTCCCACAGAACTTTCTAGGAGCTGCAAGGCTTTTATGAATTATCTTTATTTTTCATGTAAACGATTTCAAAAAAATCCCTCATGAGGCTCATCAGAGAGAAGGTCAATGAGAATGGACTCTGGGTCTGTGCCGGTGTGTTGGGTGACAGCCCCAAACCACTTTACCATTGACCTTGCGCCTGATAACTGGGAGAAGGTAACAATTTACTCTTTCACAATAATGTGATCTACACACACACACACACACACACACACACACAAATGTATCCTTGTTAGAGACGAGGATTTCTACAATAACTCTGTGATTGTGCCTTTACTATTTGTACCACTTTGGAAACGTTTTTAGAGGGATAAAGCCAAGTCTTTAATGATATCATGCCATTTGCAGGGCTGTGGTCTTTTACCCAGTGCCTATGACCTTGCATTGTTCCCAAGCGTGGAAGATCCAGGTTCAATGCTGGCGGTCTGAATTCCCTGTTGAACAGCCAACATCTGCTCAGTACTCACACTAAGAGACTACACGGTGCGCCCTATGCCTATAATCTCACCTGAATCTCACGACAGCACCACAAGGAAGGTACCTAATATCACCATCATTTTGCATATGAGGAAACCGAGGCACAAAAAGGTCAAAGGTCAAGCTGTTTGATCAAGCCATCAAGCCCAAGCATTCTGATTCCAGAATGAACACTCATTGTCCATTTCACATCATATCTTGGGGCTCCTGGGTAGCTTCATTGGGGTAAGCGTCTGACTCTTGATTTTGGCTCAGGTTATGTCTCACAGCTCGTGGGATCGAGCCCCACATTGGGCTCCGTGCTGACAGTGCAGAGCCTGCTTAGGATTCTCTCTCTTCCTCCCTCAAAATAAATAAACTTTTAAAAAAACCCACAAAGTGCACATCATATCCTGCCATTGGAATTTTTGATGGTACAAAATTTCTTTTATTTAATTTTTCGGGCTGCTCGAAGTGGTCTGTCCAAATGCATCACTCCACATAAATACAAGGTCTTACACCAGAAGCAGGCCAGCTTGTTCCAGGCGGTGGCTGTCATATTTGCATTGTGTATCACATGACGTCAAGGACTTCGTGCCCTGGAACACAACACATGCGACAGATTTGTCACAAATATCAGACACACAACACTGGGTTAAGATTTCCCAGAACTTTTCCAGGGCAAGAACTTGCCAGTGGGAAACGGTGTAAGGAACTGAAAAGAAGCCCAGAACCAGAATCGAACACTCAGCTCCTTGTACGTAAGCAAACAGATTAGGAACCTAACTTCATGAATTCCTAAAGCCTGTTCTTTTGACCAAAAAAAAAAAAAAAAAAAAAAAAGAAATGAACATCAAAACTCAAAACCTGAAGCAAAATGTGACCGCATAAAAATAATACTTCAATTTACACATTTTAAAATGAGCAGAGAATGGATTTTTAATGATTCGACATAAAACCATTCATTTTTGTACTTTTCAATTTTTTGAAGCCACTTGAGGTTGTAATGCTAAGCGTCGCTAATTCTGTTAGATGTTCTTTGTCATCTCACGGTGCTCCTCAGATGGTCCGAGATTCGTTTTCATTGAGAGAGAGTATGCTTGCTGAGTACGAAGTAAGGAGAATGGTCAAAATGAATAATAGTATGAGGCACATACTCCAGAAAACCCCTATTCTCTGAGGTTATTTAAAGGACTCTCTCGTTTATTTCTTTCAATGTTTCTCTTTAATGATAAGGGACAAGGCAGTAATTGGTTGCACCCGTATGATTAATCTTTAGATCGCTACTTGAATGTTTTTTGTACCTTCTGTGCATCTTTCACAACATTTGATCCATGTCAATTAACTGGGTTAGAATAAGAAATGTCAATAAGTCAGCAACCGTGCTTGGTCTTAAAATCTTGGGTCTCTCTGGGTAATATTTTTATTTTACAAAAATGTAATGGAACTTAATGATAAGCAATACTCCTTCCCCACCCAACGAACATTATTTCTCAGACGGATTTTATAATGGGTGTTGGCAAATCAATCAACAAAGTAGTCAACACAAAAATCTTTTCTGTATCATTGGATTTTTTTTATTTCTTTTACAGAATATGAAAGTGAAACCTACGTTGTATTTTTTTAAGTTTACTTATTTTGAGAGACAGAAACAGAGAGAGAGAGAGGGAGAGAGAACAAGAGGAGGAGGGGCACAGAGAAGGAGAGACAGAATCCCAAGCAGGCTCCACGCCATCAGCGCAGAGCCTGATGCAGGGCTCAAGCTCACAAAACTCTGACATCATGACCCGAGTTGAGTTCAAGATGCTTAACCGACTGAGCCACCCAAGCAATCCTGAATCATTGGATTTTTAGCAAAAGTTCTGCCAAGGGAGTTTTTTGGCATAGAAAACAAATTGGTGGGTGTTTTTGTTTGTTTGTTTGTTTTAGAGAGAGAGAGAGAAGATGGAAGTGAGTGAGGGCAGAGAGAGAGAGAACAGAGAGAGAGAGAGAGAAAAGCAGGGCTCACTCAGGTTTTTACCTGAAGCGGGCCTGAAGATCATTCAAAGCAGGGCTCATGCTCACCCGATGTGGGTCTCAAACTCACCAACTGTGAGATCATGACCTGAGCCAAAGTCAGAGGCTTCACGACTGAGTCACCCAGGTGCCCAGAAACAAAAAAGAAAAATTATTTTTATGTTTTTTATTTATTTTTGAGAGACAGAGAGAGACAGTGTGAGCAGGGGAGGGTCAGAGAACGAGGGAGATACAGAATCTGAAGCAGGCTCCAGGCTCTGAGCTGTCAGCACAGAGCCCGATGCAGGGCTTGAACCCACAGACTGTGAGATCATGACCCGAGTTGAAGCTTAACAGACTGAGCCATCCAGGCGTCCCAACAAAAATTTTTTAAATATAAAATTATATTTATAAATATAAAATGTCATTTAAAAGTATAACTTGAGGGGCACCTGGGTGGCTCAGTTGGTTAAGCACTGACTTCGGCTCAGGTCATAGTCTCATGGTCTGTGAGTTCAAGCCCCACTGTAGGCTCTGGGCTGACAGCTCAGAGACTGGAGTCTGCTTTGAAATCCGTGTCTCTCCCTCTCCCTACCCCTTCCCCACTCATGCTCTGTCTCTCTGTCTCTCTGTCTCTCTGTCTCTCTCTCTCTCTCTCTCAAAAATAAGCATTTAAAAAAAATTTTAAAGTGTAACTTGAGGGATGGCTGGGTGGCTCAGGCAGTTAAATCATCCGGCTCTTGGTTTGGGTTCAAGTCACGATCTCACTGTTCCTGAGTTCCCCCTGCATCAGGCTCTGTGCTGTAAGCTTAGAATACTCTCTCTTCCCCCCTCTCTCTGCCCCTCCCCTATTCACACACTCTCTCTCCCTCTCTCTCTCAAAATAAATAAATAACATTTTTTAAAAATGTACCACAGCAGTCCTAAGGCAATGTTGTTCTCTACTACATATTCAACTATGATGGGTGAACCTGGGTGGCTCAGTTGGTTGAGCATCTGATTCTTGGTTTTGACTCTCACGGTCGTGGGATCGAGCCCCACATCAGACTCTGCATGGTGTGTGGAGCCTGCTTGGGATTCTGCCTCTCCTTCTCTCTCTCTCAAAATAAATGAACATTAAAAAAATTAAAATGTGATGACAAACTGTGCTTCATTTCAGTTAAAAGGTGGCCAAATAGCAAAGGACAGTGCACTACCAGGACAGGTCATTGTCCCTGCTAAAGCCAATATCTCCTCCCATGTCCTTCCCGCCAAGGAACTGGCAAGGAGCAGAAAGCATCCCAGAGACTTAACACACTGGCAAGAAGTTCATGCCACTTTTGTATATTTTATATATTTTTTAATGTTTTATTTATTTTTGAGAGAGAGACGGTGTGATCAGGGGAGGATCAGAGAGAGAGGGAGACACAGAATCTGAAGCAGGCTTCAGGCTCTGACCTGTCAGCACAGAGCCCAATGCAAGACTCGAACCCACAAACCGTGAGATCATGACTTGAGTCAAAGCCGGACACTCAACCGACTGAGCCACCCAGGTGCCCCTCTTTTGTATATTAGAAGATCCAGACATGGTCTATTATTTTTCAGTGGCCTGCAGAGTAAATTGTATCTTAGGCTGCACAAATTAATCTGAACTACCCGGGGAAAATGTGACCAGCGCGAGATCTATTGTGATACTGCCTGTGTGCCTGCGCATTATGTTTTCTTTGGCCCCATGCATTCAGTCTTCCAGATGCTCGAACCGATAGTAGTTAAGATAATAATTTATAGGACCACCTGTGTGACTCAGTCAGTTGAGTGTCTGACTCTTGATTTTGTCTCCGGACACCATCCCAGGGCCATGAGATTGAGCCCTGTCTTGGGCGCTGCACTGACAGTGTGGAGCCTGCTTGGGATTCTCCCTCTCCCTCTCTCTCTGCCCCTCCCCTGCTCTCTCTCTCTCTCAAAATAGATAGATAAGCTTTAAAAAAAAAAAAAGAGTAATTTGGGGCACCTGGGTGGCTCAGTCAGTTAAGCATGTAACTCTTGGTTTTGGTTCAGGTCATGATCTCACGGTTTTGTGAGTCTGAACCCCGTGTTGGGCTCTGCACTGGCAGTGTGGAGGTTGCTTGGGATTCTTTCCCTCTCCCTTTCTCTCTGTCTCTCTCTCTCTCAAAATAAACAAACTTAGAAAAAAAAAAAGAGGGCATAATTTATAATTCATTCACTTACAGGACAAGTGCTGGTTGTGCACTCCCATGCTGTTTTTGAGTCCTGACTGTGCTGGGACTGAGGATCCCGTTGATTAGGCATTTGGTGTCCCGGCTGAGAGCAGACACTCTGAAGTCAGACGGCCTGGGTGTGCACCTGTTAATTCGGGAGCCTGAAGCACATTGCTTAAACTCATTGAGCTTGTTCATCTCTAAGGTAGATTTTTGGCGTGGATCAAATGAGTCAACAAACAGAAGTCATCTCAAACAGTAGTTGATTTATACTAGCATCTGCTATTTTCATCCACGCAGCAATGAATGAGAAAGCAGGGCTGGGGTGGGGGGAGGCACTGCCTCTGCCCTTAGTAAGCCATCGGACAGGAGAGGTACGTGGGAAATTGCTCCTAGTCCATTGTCACGGGGTGTTCGTTTGCTAGTGTTGTCATATTTTCTGATTTTGTTAAAATTGACCTGTTCAAGATCATGATCAATACCACTGAACCTCTGATCTCACATGAGTCTCAGAATAGTGCAAGTGCCCTGGGGCATCGTGGCCATTGAACTTGTAGCAGTTCCATCGGCCTTGTTGACGTCTTCTCAAAGTGCCTTGCAGTTTCTTCTTACTCCGCTCCATGCCATTTCTTGGAGACGCCACACTTGCTAAGCACCATGATTTCTCATGACAGGTTTTTGTTGGATTCATGTGGGTCCTGGGATTACCCCAATTATCACCTTTTCCCCACATGGTCCTTAAGAAAACGGTGGGGTGGACAGATGCTCTGGGGCAGATGGTCAGAGGCGGGATTTCCTAGAACATCCACCTTTTCCATCTCTTGTTGCTCCGTAGGTTCCCGCGGTCTAGACCCAAGTCCCCTTAATGTCTGTCATCTTGTTTGTTACCTATTCCCATTCTATCCTCCTTCTTCCTTTTCTCCACTCACAGCTGCCGTGGAAACACTGAGCACGGAGAGCTCACAGTGTCTCGGTGCCCAATCCGTGCCTGAAATGTCGCAGCCTAAACAAGCACTCTGCTTAAGATGGGTGACAACTAGTTTCCAACCAAACGTAAAAAAAAAAAAAAAAATTCCTCTCTTTGGAGCAAAATATTTTGAAATTTTTTCTCAAATTATTTTGAAATTACCCTTAGCCTGAATTTATTGCTTCACACTAATATTTTAATCTTTACTAAAAATGTCCACTGTTGGTATTCCTAGTATCCAGAACAGTGCCAGACATGTTCAGTAAATATTTGTTAAATGAACTGAAGCGCAGTGGGCATGATTATATAAGGTTGGAGGGGCGCCTGGTGGCTTCGTCGGCTAAGTGTTCGACTTTGGCTCAGGTCATGATCTTGTGGTCCATGAGTTCGAGCCCTGCATCAGGCTCTGTGCTGGCGGCTCAGAGCCTGGAGCCTGTTTCGGATTCTGTGTCTCGCTCTCTCTCTGCCCCTCCCTTGCTTATGCTCCATCTCTCTCTGTCTCAAAAATAAATAAGCCAAAAAAAATTATATAAGGTTGGAAATACAAGAGTTGAAAAAGGGATGAAAAATTACATCAAGGCTCTCCTGGTATGAAGAGGATCCAGTGAATTATATCCAGAGTAGACTTTATTTGTTCATTCATACATTTATTCATTTAATAAACACAAACAGTACATAATATTTGCCAAGTACTAGTATAGGTGGTTTATATATATTAACTGATACATATTTATATATATAATTATTCTTTCTCTCGGGCAGAATAATCAGATCTTAGAAATTGAAATGAGGGGCACCTGAGTGGCTCAGTCGGTTAAGCATCCAATTTGGCTCAGGTCATGATCTCACAGTTCATGAGGGCAAGCCCTTCATCGAGGTCTACGAGGACACTGCGGAACCTGCTTGGGATTCTCTTTCTCTCCTTCTCTCTCTCTGCCCCCTCCCCCACTTGGCGTGTGCTCTAAATAAATAAATAATAATAAATAACTTTAAAAAAGGAAATTGAAGTGAGTTTGAAAAAACAAGAGAGTATAGATTTCTACCAGTACGTTGGAAGAAATACGCAATTGATTACTTATTTCTTAATAACTTATTGTGGGTGCACTCAGTCTAGCAAACCCCATGCTACATGCTTTATAGAATAAATTCCTTTCATCCACACATCAAACATATGTTATAGGTGGGTTTTTTTTAATAAAGTTTATTTATTTATTTAGAGGATGAGAGAGAGAGAGAGAATGTACACAAGTGGGGGAGGGGCAGAGTGAGGGAGAGCGGGAGAATTCCAAGTAGGCTCCTCCCTGACAGTGTGGAGCCCCATTGGGGCAAACTGTGAAAACCATGAGATCATGATCTGAGCCGAAGTCAGACTCTTAAGGTACTGAGCCACCCAGGCGTCCCTGTTTTAAGTGTTTTCACAGGTAAAAGCACTGAGGCTTAGGGTAACTAGAAGTACCAAGTCCAAAGTCACAATGTTAAGAATTCGCACCCACATATATCCTAGTGCAAAGGTTTTACGTACTTGGAAATCATCTATTCTTTCATTTATTTTCTGCCTTCTTCCTCACTCCCAACCCCACTAGACTGTAAGCTGTACCCACTGGCAGAGAACACCTGTGTTTTCACTGCAGTATCCCCGCGTCTAGAGCCGGGCCAGGCACTTGGGAATATTTTTTCCACAAGTGAATAAATGGACAGACTCCAGAGTCTTGTAGGGCCGCCACACCGCCTTCCTAATCCCACCAGCTTCCACCAAAGTAATTTGTGATTTCCAGGCTTCTTTTCCCAACTGACAGTTTTATTAACTACAGCATCTAGTTGATGTTAGAGACTTCCTTCAGACTCTTACACCGGTCATGTTGAAAGAGCGTGGGCTTTGTGGAGGCATACCAGTGGCCAACGGGGGCATGAAAAGATGCTCAGCATCACTAAATGTCAGGGAAATGTAAATCAAAACCACAATGGGATATCACCTCGTACCTGCTAGAATGGCTATTATCAAAAGGACAAAAGAGAAGTGTTTGGTAAGGATGTGGCTAAAAGGGAGTACTTGTTCATTGTGCGTGAGAATGTAACTGCGTACAATAAATTCGGAAACACCTTGGAGGCTCCTCAGAAAGTTAAAAATAGAACTGCCATACGATCCAGCAATCTCTCTTCTGGGAATCGATCCAAGGAAAATGAAGTCGAGACCCCGTGTTCATTGCAGCATTACCCATGAAGCTGAGGTGTGGAAATAATCTAACTTTCCATGATGGACAAAGGGAATAAAGAAAATGTAAAATTCAGTGGAATATTATTCAGCCTTAAAGGAGAAGGAAATCCATTTGTGACAAAACAGATGAAGCTACAGTACAATAAGCTAATTGAAATAAGCCAGAGACAGAAAGAAAGTCACTGCATGACTCCACTTCCCTGTGGTATCTAAGATGATGGTTGCGGGGCACCTGGGTGGCTCAGCCGGTTAAGCATTCGACTTCAGCTCAAGTCATGATCTCACAGGGAGATACAGAATCGGAAGCAGGCTCCAGGCTCTGAGCTGTCAGCACAGAGCCCAATGCGGGGCTCGAACCCACAAACTGTGAGATCATGACCTGAGCTGAAGTCAGACGCTTAACTGACCGAGCCACCCAGGCGCCCCTCAATCATTTCTTAAGAACATGGTTTTCAGAGTCTTCATCCGCCGGGTCACCCACTCTGATTAGCCCCCACGTATCAGTGTCCCCTTGTCTGCTAGGACACAGAGCAACTGGAACTCTTATGCGCAGTTGGTGGGTGTCCAAATGGTACAACCACTTTGGGGCAGTTCAGTAGTTTCTACTAGAAATAGATATTTGTGTATCGGCCATTCGAGTGCTAGGCATACGTGCGCTAAATATACATCCACTCGCTTTGCCATAGATGAGTACAGAATGCTATACAGCAGCTTTATTCCTAGTAGATATTAGACTGGATAAACAGTGATATCCACACAATGAAATACTATATAGCAAAGGGACCTAATGACCCACAACCACACCTGACAGCAGGGATGATCCTTACAAACAAAATGTTGACGCACAAGAATATCTACCATACGAGTGCATCTTCAATCAAGTCACAAAAAGTAAGGTAAAAGAAATCAATGCTGTTAGTAGTTAGGATAGCTGTCCTCCTTCCAGGATGGGTAATGACTGCGAGCGTAAGGAGGGGTTTGGGGGGTGTCAATCAGGATCCAATCAGGACAAAGAAAGCACTGGGTGTTGATTATACAGCTGTGTTCAGTTTATAACAATTTATTAAGCTGTATACTTAGGATATGTGCTCTTCTCTAAAAGTATCATTAGTATACCTCAATAAAAGGGTTTTGTTGTTGTTATTGTTAATGACCAGATAGTTAATATACCAGTGTGGATGGGACACTGACCTGTGGTCTTCTGTTGAACAACTTTTCTGGCAAACCCAATAGTCAGTTTATTGTGTGTGACATTCAAGGCTGCTCACAGCCTGGATGCTGTCGGATAACGTCCTAAGATCTCTTCCATTCCTGTGGGTCTTACCATTGCTTGCTGAACGTGATAAAGGTGGGCAATGCAAAATAGACTCCAACTTTCTGTGCCAAAAGCATGATCCAGATCAAGCTGGAGCCAAATAGAACCACTAGCTATTCCTTCCACACACCTTCTGCTACCCCCTCGGGCACACCTACACTGCCCTGAGCAAATGGCATGGAGACTTCTTCCATCTGGACTTCCCCTCTAGCTTTCCTTCCATACGCAACCTATCCATGCAGGTCCTTCTCAAGCGACCCTGTCTCTTCCGGCACAAATCTGGTCCTCTCCCACCACCATCAATGCAATCATGGTGTCCTGGGCTCTTGCCACCTTGTTCCAAGTACAGAATTTGTCTTGTCTCCCATGGTGTTTTGCACATAAATAACGATACTGTTCTCATTCTGAGAAGAAATGGTATTTTTAGTCTGTTCAACGTTAAATTTCTGAGTATCAAAGTCTTGTCTTTGTGTCTTTTCAGGAGGTTGAACAACTTGGCTCTCCCCTTAGTAATGGTCTGGGCCAATCAGGAGAGAGAAACAACACAGTAGGTCAAGCCAAAGCTTAATACAAAGAATTATTACCGATGGTAAAAGAGTAACCATAGGAAATTCTATGTGGCACACAAGGGGGTAGGGAGAGTTCCTGAGGGAGCACAAACTTGGAAGGGCTTCAGCCCACCGGGTAGCAGACATGTTAGCTGGTCTGGCCAGCCTGGAGATGGTCCGGAGTCTTGTGGCAAGCGGTGAATAGGCTACCCAGGAACAGACAGTCAACAAACAGTGGTGTGGACTTGGAGTGGCCATTCCGTGTGTGACTCTATGGACCACGAATAACTGTGTGTAGTGTGTGGGGGCTTTAGTTTCCACGTCGAGAAGGCCACAGAAAGGTTAGCACCAAGGGCCGCAGAGTTGCAGAGGGACGGCTGGGGCAGGCTCCACTGGATGTCCGCTGAGGAAGTTTCCCTGATAGAAACTTCCAGAAGCCTCTTCCTCTTGTAATGTGCCTCCTTTGTCCTCTCCTGAGGAAGCCTAATACCATGCTCACTTAAAAGGAGAAATGGTTGAGGGAATTCTCTGGATTGTCACAGAGCAGATGTTAAAGAATGCACTCAGATTGGAGAGGCAATAAATGAATAATCCACACACCTTTCACCTTTAGAGCCTCATGAATTCATTCGGTTCCAAGGACATTCAGAATCACGAGGGTGTGGGGGTCAACCGTGTTGCAGGCACCGATGGTGGCTTCCAAAAGCGTGGCCTCAGCCAAATCACCTCCACTCCGAGCCTTCTTCCTCATGGTCCGTGGAGGGGCCAGTGCTTTGCACACCGCCGCAGGCTGCGGCAAGCGGAGAAACACACACATGGTGTGTGTGAGCCACACGTATTTCAGAGTTTGAACTTTTCAACCACTTGTTTTTTTAGTGGTAAATCATCTTGTCTTTTATGATATTGTGGCGATAAATGCTAATCCTTTTTGATCTTCCCTTAACAAAAGTCAACAAGCTCCAAAAACATTGTTTTTGAAATGTGACTAGTCTGCGGAACCTGAAAGTCTGCTCACTCGGGGACTGGATGTTCTCCCCCGAAGCGTTCTTTCCTCTGGAAAAGGAAGCTGCGCCTCTGCAATGTGTGTACATGTGCATGAGTGTGTCAGTATGTATGAGCAAGTGCATATAAGTGCCCTTTTGTGTGTCTCTGTGTCTGTATGTCTGTTTGTATATGTGTGTATGTTTGTGCAACTCTGCCTGGCGTTCCTTCCCGTCCGCCGCCTCTAAAGCAGGTAGAAAGTGTTGCCCTCAGCAGCAGTTCTGGGCCCTTCGCAGAAGACCGGCGTGGCTCCTGCTCAATGAAGACTTAGAAATACACCAAACGTTTCATGTTTTGAAGTTGATTTGTAAGCCCCAGGGCGACCACTAAAACATTTTAAAAAGACGCAGACCTCACAGGCCAAGTGTAGAGATATACTTGGATCATACAAAGTACTCAGTGAATGCAAAGGCAGGAAGAAATCGAGGAAAAGATGAAAAACTGCCTTTATATGTGTGTCTTTGCTGAGCATCATGGTTTTTTATCTTGGCGACAGCCAACAGTCTGGGTTCTATCAGAACGCAAATAATGGGGCCCCCCAGGGTGGCTCTGTCAGTTGAGCATCTGAGTTCGGCTGAGGACAGGATCTCATGGTCTGCAGGTTCAAGCCTGGCATTGGACTCTGTGCTGACAGCTCAGAGTCTGGAGCCTGCTTCGGATTTGTCTCCCTCTCTCTCTGCCTCTTCCCTAACTCATGCTCTGTCTCCCTCTTTCAAATATAATAAGCATTAAAAAACAAACACACACAAATCATCTGCGTGGGAGCAGGGTTCGCGTTATTTATACTGCTCTGAAAGGATCCCAAAACCTCACCAAGAGTTTCTTCTGCTCCACGACCCAAGTTGTGGCCGAAGTGTAACTATCTCATCCCTACAGGAAGAGTCCGATCTTTAAAATCCATCCATGACATTTGTGCTCGACAGTGTGGGATGCGGCCCCCCAGACGCTGTGTTGACCACCTCAGAACACATTGTGTGCCTGGATCATCTGATCCCTCGGGGCACCTGGAGCTTGAGCGTGTGGGACATCATCCCCCCACAGAGCTCTGCCTCTCGGCCTCTGCTTCAACTCTTTTTTGGAAGTTTAGAAGGTACTGAACCTCATAAAAGAAAAAACATAATAAATGTTTCAGGCAAACAAAGCAAGCCCCTTTTGCACATAAGCTTTGGATAAAGAACTATTTAAAATAGGATTTCGGGGGGGGCACCTGGGTGGCTCAGTCAATTGAGCATCCGACTTTGGCTCAGGTCATGATCTCGAGGTTCGTGAGTTCAAGCCCTGCATCAGGCTGGCTGCTGTCCGTGCTGAGCCTCCTTTGGGTCCTCCCTCTCTCTCTGCCCCTCTCCCGCTCAAAAACAAATATTAAAAAAGAAAAAAAGGATTTCGGGTCACCTGGGTGACTCAGTTGGCTAAGCGTCCAACTTGGTCTCAGGTCATGATCTCATGTGAGTCTGGGCCCTACATGGGACTCTGTGCTGACAGTGCGGGAGCCTGCTTGGGATTCTCTCTCTCTGCCCCATCCCCACTCTCTCCCAAAAGAAATAAACTTTAAAAAAAATTAATAGGATTTCTATGAGAAGAAGTTCTGAATTTCAGTCAGGATGCCGGGGAAAGACTCTTTCTGGCCCACTTGTCCCAGCAAGGTCTCCCTCCAACCTTGTCCCAAATTCGCATAAAAACAAAACACAAAATTCAGGAAGAAGCTAGTTCTGAAACCAAAGCAGCACCTCCCCTTGGCACAGGCTTCCTAGGTACCTGCTTTTGGTTTTTTGATCTATTGGGGCTCTGGGTGGACAGAAGCAGGGCAAACCTGGAGGAAGGGCAGCAGGGGTGATAGGGATTTTGGGGTGTCTCACCTGGTCAGAGCTTATAAAAAGAACCTAAGAAATAAGTAGTGTACAGTTTAACTGACACTTCCTGAAACAAGCAAAGTAGGAGGGTGCTGAAAACATACACACACACTACTTACTGCCCCTGCACCTGAGTCGTTAAAAACACACACACAAGAAAAACTACACAGTACACTGATGTGGAAATCCATTCTAGTATTTTATGTATTTCCCAAGTTAATGCAAGCATAAGTTGACTCTCAGGAAGTTTTTATTTCGGTGGGTCCTAAATTAACAGAACTAGTTTTGCAATGTGCTAAATGGTAGAGGTTCTTCTCTGGAATAAATGACATACTATCCCCCCCCCCCCCGCCCTTTTATTTAGTGCAATTAGGAGTAGATAGTTTAGCTGACGGAGCAGATAGTCTAGCCCACAGCATGGCCTTTGGGCAATCATAAAGGTATAAAATAAGGCTGAAAATTCCTCAGAGAGTACCTCTTAAATGCATGCTTTAAAAAAACACACAATCGAGTCTCTTAAATATAACGTAGGACTTAATAGTGCATCTCTCCAGGGGCAGGAACACCAAGTCTGGTCACTCTGTTTGCAGAGAGAATCATTAAAACAGCACGGGCATTTGTCAGCCAGAGGCATCTGAGTTTCCAGTCCTAGGAAGTGCGTACTCCTTCTACATTCACGGATTGGAGCCAAGTTAAGAAAAAACCCAACGTGGATGTAAGTTCAGTGGAATGGTCTTTCCAATCTCTTCACCGAAGGTCAAACTGACAGTTAAGAAACTACTAACCAAAACAACAACAAAGAACAACACCCCGCCCCCCCCCCCCAGCATCTCTTTTCCTGCTCACTCTCTCTTGTACACACTCCTTTCTCTTGCAAACAAACCCTAGGCTACCAAGACACAGACTACTGAGCACATCCTGCAAGCTTCCTCTGTTCTATTAATTTTCCCTTTATGCCAAGGATCCTGATTTCAGGGGGTTCTTTCCAGTGGTGGAGTCACTAAGGTACATGTACCAGAACGGTTAGAGAAAGGGAAACCGACACGGTGTGAGGTGAAATACCCGCCACACATGTTAACTTCATGGAATTAACGCCATTTCAATATATTTTTATTGAACATATCAGATCTTTATTATGAAAGCTAGATAATCTGGGCAAGTTACATAGTTTCATGGAAAATGTGAAGATATTGCTGGCTCACCCAGTTCAATGAGAAATTCTCACACAGACACGTGAAAATGTCTATGTGAAGACAGGCATGTGAAAATTTGCCTTTTGTAAAAGGCCAAGTTTTGCTACCAATAATTTAAAGACAAATTTAAAATAGACCCTGGCATTCAGTTTAAACCGCTTACTACTGACTTCTAATAATAATTGGTATAATAAAGACAGCTGTGGAAAGCAAAAATTTCAAGTGTAGTTTAAAAAAGAAAATTCAAGCAATTTGAATCAGTCTTGCCAACAGTCTGGAGAATCAGTCTGTTTAGCAAGTGGTGTATGTAAATAAATAATCAAAGATGCTATAAAATACAACTTGGTAAACAGGCATTACCTATTTAATAAGTACAATATATACATAGAATTGAAAAGCTTCATTTTATACAGAAACATATTTACAAAATGAACAGTGTAATCAAATTAAAGATTTATCTGTACAATGCACATACACACATATATATATACATGAAATTTTGGAAGATAAACAAGTTTTATCATCATCAAAATGAACAGGCATATATGCATTTTAAAAAAGAACTCATCCCAGAAAATACATCTTTAATATACAATTATATTTTTATTTTCCTGAAAATTCTTCATGTTTGGATACATTTTCAATTATTTGCTCTTGCTCAGAGCCTTGAAAAATTTCAGGTTTCTAGTGCCACCAACTGGTGTTAAAAATGAACAATCTTAGTGTCAAAAAAAGATTGTTTTGTTTCTTAAAAAGGTTATTGAAAAACAGGCTAGTAGAGTCAACATTCATAAGGCAAAACTAACCATACTGAGTAACAACATGATTGAGAAAAATATTTTCACCACAAGTAGCATATATAACATTTACAACATTAATGGTTTTTTACTGTCTTGGTTTTTTCCTACTGGTAAGTCCTGATCTAACATTTATGAAGAAAATCTTCAGAAAATAACATACTGTGAAACAAAGCTGAGGAACACGCATGAAAACATGATTAGATTCACCTTTATGAGCATCGAGTAGGCATCGTTTACTAAAATGGCAAAAATCAAATACCTTTCTATGGGCTTTGGAGTTTTTCTTTTTTCTTAAGAAGTAAACAGCAAACTATGGCCAGGCACGTGAGACCTCTCAGCCCACCTCAGAGCGAAGGCTCATTTCCCAAAGCTTCGGGCCGCAGTGAGACTTCTGGGTCACCACTCGCACAACTGGATTAACCCTCTTCCTCCGGCGGCCGGCTGGGAGCTGTGGGGGCTCAGAGCTGCTGCCACTGCCTTCCCTGCCACTGCCACTAGACTGCAGCTCCACGGGGACAGCAAGAGCCCAGCCGGGTCGGTTCACCACTAAAATCACAATACCCTGGATGGTGCCAGGCAATAGATTTTCAATACATTTGTTCTTTAAACGAATAAATAACATGCTGGTAGCCTGATGAAATAATTCAAGATAAATGAATTGGTGCTGAAGATAGAAAGTTAAAAGAAAAACCAAAACACCAAAGTTCAAACCCATTTCTCTGATCAAACCCACTATTTTCAACCCTTAGTACTTAGCAGGCTCAAGTCTGAAGTGGTATGCGAAAAAGGGAGTCACCGTAAGAATTCCCTTCAAAATTAAAACCTAGTCAACATGTACAGGTAAGACACACACACAAACTAATCTCCTGTTCAAAGAAACCAAAGCAGTGCTAACTAATCAGAGTAGCCTTTGACATGCACAATGAATAATGAACATATAAAATAAATACTCCCCCAGACCTCAAGTTTATCCAGCCCACTTTCCTTTTTCAGACACTCCACTCTGCTCTCCGTATACTCAATACAGTAAGACTCTCTAAATCCCTAAATCCTCACACCAGGAGCTTTTCGTGAGTCAGTATAAAGATGTGATATACGCACATTTTCATACATTACTTTGCTTGGTTCTAATCCATACACAAAAAGATATAATAGAAACTGAAGAAAAAAAGAAAATAAAGCATTCTCTTCAAAAGCTTTCCATTGTTTCTTATATTTATGGGGGGGAAAGTAAGAAGTCAGAACATGATTTATGAAAGCTTTCTTCTGAAGTTCCTTCACTATTTAACTTTCCCAAATGGTGGCACGTGTTAATATTGGAATGTTTTACTTTTTTGTGTGTAATAAATGTATGTATCTGTAAAGTGTATAGACAGAGGACACTCTAGATCTGATCATTGTTTGGTCTCCATTCATACATTTTTGTGTCTGGGTGGGAAAAAAACAAATATTGTAGTGTATAACTATCACATAAGCAGCCATAAGAATGTAGTTTTGTCGGCTGCTCTAAGCAGTCTGTAGGAATATCAATAGTAGGTCTAGAAACAAAGGGGAAAACAATTCAGATGTGATTGCACTTACCCTCTTATTTTATTTTGATAGATTATTATTGGTAAAAAGAACAAGACACATTATGGCAAGACTAACGCTTGTTAGAGCTATTTTAAAAATAAGATGGTTTTAAACTCCTATTTCCATTTTGAAAAGATTTTGGTTTTGGGTGACAAGACATAACTCGATACACTGAAAAAATAAGACACTACCATTGAATCCTTGGTAAAAATTAAGTACATGATCTTTTTAAACAATGTTGACTTAAAAAATGTTAAAACACACTAAAGGGACATTGCAACCATAAGCCCAACTTTTTAGAGCCATACAATTTCTTAAAGGCTTTTAATTCATCGTCACAAAGCTTACTTTTCTTAAGGGGAGAAAAAAGGATGCAAAAATCCAGAACAAAAGTGACACTGTGGCAACATCTGCCTATTAGCCAAGGTGTCCTATTGTAGAAATGATCTACATATCAGGGAATGTGAAAAATCACACATAGAAATAAGAAGGAAGGAACAAAATTCAATGATGGAGAAATACTGATACTATGGACTGGCAACATGTAAAAATCCAACAGGATACGCAAATTTGGCTCTAAAATTCCTTTGGTTACAGAGATGTGATTATTTTGTGTTTTAAGTAAATATACTGAAACACATCACATTTGGGGGCTGTAAGATCACTCCCCTGGAAAACATAATTGTATCAATGGTCGACAATGGTGCTCAAATGAAATGGCTAACAGCCATATGCTGGATTCTCTGCGGAACTGCTTCTTCATAAAAATCTTACACATTTATTTTTATAGTTGGTGTCAGTAAAACTAGGGTATTTCAAAGAATTCATTATTCATCTCTCTGTTCTAATGAATAATCTATTTCACATTTTGAAACACAACTGAAGTCCACAGAGATTTTCTAAATGAGCACATTTAAAATCACATTTTGTGTAACTGAGGACTAAAAGAACTATGAACTCAAACAATCTGAATCTGACAAAACGTACCTAGCACAGAGAAGGAAACCTGGTGGAGATCTGCAACGGCTCATTATTGCTGGCAACCAAGAGCTGGCTTTCCCACCAGCTTCCATCACAATGGCCAAATGTAAAGACTCACTGGCACCCCTAGCACACAACCAGATGGGATACTGGAAGGTCAAATAAAATCGTTATCACTTTAGTTTTTTTCATGTTGGAGAAACAGCGTATTACAGAATGATGAACATGTGTACTTTCATGCATAATATTACAAAGCTGGATCATTTTTGACATGATGTGTTTTAAAAGGAAGAAACATGGAGAAGGGGTCTTCAAAAGCCCTTGTAGTAACGTTCAGCGTTTTGTAGGACTATTAGCAATTTCAGTTGTTCTGATTCAGGGACAGGCTGCCACTGTACAAAAACAGATTTCATCAAAGCTTTTGTTCTTACAGTCTACACAGCGATGCATTCCTATTATAAAAGGATACTTTTTTATACAGATGAAGCAAATCAATTTTTTACTGGCTGACACACAAAGCAGGGAGAAGTTTCCAACAATAACGGGCAGTGGCACCTGCTCCTTATGTGGCTTTTATCTGTTTAGTGAACGAGAGCTCTCGTTAGGGTTTCTTCGTCCTCTGTTCGAGTTCATGCTGGTGTTTAATAAGACGTTCAATTTCTGTTCCAAGTGTTTGTAGATTTTCCTTTACCAATTAGAAACGGGGGAAAGAAAACAGAACTTTTAAGTATCATAAATATAAAGATTCAGCATGAACTCTTTTTGCTTAAGTTTTGAAACCAAAAGGGTGAGGATGAGTCTTAAATGCTTGGTGACACTGACTAGGAGCACCGCAGTTTTCAGTAAAGGAGTCCTTACATTTCAGGACAGAAGTGACAGTAAATTCTGGTGCACAGAATTATTACTAGATTTAAAATATTCTTTTTTAGGGGCGCCTGGGTGGCTCAGTCAGTTGGGCGTCTGATTCTTGATTTCAGCTCAGGTCATGATCCCAGGGTCATGGGATCGAGCCCTGCATCAGGCTCTGTGCTGAATGTAGAGCCTGTGTAAGATTCCTTCTCTCTCCCTCTTCCTCTCTCCCCTGCTTGTACACTCTCTAAAATAAAATTTAAACAAATAATTTTTAAAAAATATTTTAAAATCCATCACTGACTATGGAGGCCCAAACACAGCACAAAGAGAACAGTCAGATCAGGTAAGAGCTCCCAAAAGCAGAGATGGAATGTACACTGGACCAGACATGCCTCAACCTTAAAGCCTTAGGGATCAATCCTAACTAATTATGACAGAGGTCAGAGGCTGCCCACTGCAAAATAAACAAGTATCTGTCCAATAGCAAATCTGATGTTTTACTCTTTTTCATTAAGAAAAACACAAAAATTTGATCTCTGGGTCAAACGGCTACCTCGCATTACAGAGCTAGTCCATTCATGTGCTGGCGCATGCTGTGGAGTAGGCCCCCTCACACCGGGCTTACTGATTGGTGAGTAAATGAAACACAGAAATACCTTCAAAGTAATATTTTTTAGTAATGTATCCTCCAAAACAGCCTGTAATTTTCTGTTGATCTCCAAGGAGAGTTCCAGCGTCAATCCGCTGTCCGCGGGATGGGATGTATATAAAGATGCCATGATGCCCCCCCTTCTACTTAAATGGACTTTGTTAAAATCAGATGCCTCTGAAGAAAGTGTGCCTGACTCTTCCCGTAAAATGTAACTTTGGATTATTCTGTAAAATAGAATGACACTGTCAGTATATACTTGCAGAATTAAAAACACCAGAATTTACAGGAGTCAGCTAATCGTAAGCATAAAGATGATTAGCATAAAATAAGTACCTATTAGGTTAAAAGAAGTATATTAAAAAATAAAGAAACTTTTCTTACTCAGTGGTTTCTTAATCCCATTTCTGTTCAACATGGTTATTTATATTAATGATATGTAAACTCTGCTTTTCAATTTCTTTTGTTATTACTTTAATCTAAATATATTTGAGTAATTTCTTTATTGCTCCATTTTTAGCATTTTCTATTTTCTTGTTACTTTTTAAAATGTCTTATTTATTTTTGAGAGAGAGAGAGAGAGAGACCATGTGAACAAGGGAGGGTCAGAGAGTGAGAGAGATACAGAATCCGAAGCAGGCTCCAGGCTCTGAGCTAGCTGTCAGCACAGAGCCTGACGCGGGGCTTGAACCCACGAACTGTGAGACCATGACCTAAGCCGAAGGTGGATGCTTAACCGACTGAGCCACCCGGGCACCCCTCTATTTTCCTGTTATTAAACTCAGAACTTTATCCTTTTTCTTTTAAAAGTCATGAGCAAAATTTTCTCTAAGTCTAAAATGATTTCAAAATAAAAATTAAAAAGGCATGGGTATAGACTTGCAATATATATTTAAAAAAAACAAACCAACCCTCTTACTTAGAAGAACATGGCATTTGTAAGAGGATTGTGGCACAGCACAGGTTCTGGAGTCGGTCAGAGCTGGGTCCAGAGCTCCCGCTCTTGGTTGGTCACTTTCTGGATGAGTGGTGACTCTGGAACATTTAGTAATTTGACCTGAGCATCACCGGTTAACATATCAGTCACGGAGTTGTAAGAAATCCACGAAATTTTGTTAAGTCACAGGCACAGAATCTTGTACTTGGCAGGTGCCCAATAAATTACCCACTATACCCTACCCGACAGGAAAGATAATCCACAACCCCATATTATCTCTGAGCCACAGTCAGGAAAATCGAAAGTGAAGTAGAGCGCTCTTTTTGTAAATCAAAAGTTTTTTCAGTATCTTTAAAAAAAAAAAAACCAACATCTGGGGCACCTGGGTGGCTCAGTTAGTTAAGCGTCGACTCTCAGTTTTGGCTCAGGTCATGATCTCATGGTTTTGTGGGTTTGAGCCCTGTGTCGGGCTCTGTAGAGACAGCATGGAGTCTGCTTGGGATTCTTTCTCTCTCTTCCTCTCTCTCTGCACCTACTCTGCTCATGCTGTCTTTCTCTCTCTCTCTCAAAATAAATAAACTTAAAAAAATATCAGTATCGATTGCACTCTATTATCACCTTAAAGACCTGTGTTTTCTTTCATCTCTGTATTTTCAAAACCTACAACATAGTAAGTGATCAATAAAAGACTGGGAAATTAAGAATTATTTTTTGAAAGAGAGGCTCTTGATATTAATTCTGAAAACAGTAACTTTACCATATGAATAACGGTATTTCAAACACAGTGTTACCATAAAAATACATACTTTGTTTTTTTCCTAATTTCTTCTACCAACTGTTTGATATGATCCTCCATAAATTCTATCTTTTCATTTTTCCGAGCATGTGCTTTCTGCAGTCTTACTATCCTCTCAATCAACATGGCCTTATCTACTTCTGGGAAGTTATCCACAGCTACTGAAGACCCAGTATTTTCTGGAGATCGATCTTCTGCACTGCTTCGAGCATTGAGGGACCCTGAAGACAAAAAAAAAAAAATCCATTCAGATATTATGCTTGGTCTAAAGTCATCTCTAACCTCATGTATTATTTCTTCTAGTGCCATTTTCAAATATTCACTCTAACAGAGTTGGGCACAGAACACAAGTCCTACCTGGTCTGAGCTCTGGTTTTTGAATACATGGATGTCAGAAGTGCCAAAGGGCCTATTATGTCTCTCAGCAACAGGATGAGAAAGTGGCAAGAGAGAAATGAAAAACTCGGAAAAAGTCACAATAACAAGCCTGAAGTGAAACCAGGAGCCAAAGGCAGACAGAGATAGAGAAGAAAGAATATGCCAGTGGGTTTGGCTCTGAAGCTAGTCTCCTTAGGTTCAAATCGTACTCCTCTACTTTCTAGCTGTGTGACTTTGGCCAAGTTATTTAACTCTCTGTGCCTTTGTCATTTCATCTTAAAACGGGAATAATATTATTATTTATTTCATAGGATTGTTACCCTCATTTAAATGAGTTAATATATGTGAAAGTGCTTCGAACAGTACATATAATAAATACTCAGTAAGTGTTAGCTATTATTTTTACCAACATCATGAGCTGAGAAAAATTTCTGATCCTTTTTATAACACAAATGTTAAGTCTTTTGTCAACTCCATGTTGTAGACTTAAGACAAGGAATGGACTTATTCGAGGTTGCGCACTAATAAATGGCAGACTGCGTTCGAAACAGGTATGTGTAATTTCAGACCCATGTTCCTCCTACTAGAGGATTTTCCCACTACTGGCCCAGTTGATGTCCTCCCCGTAACGTACAACGCCCGAGAGGGACTCCGTGTAATGGCCTGAACGGACTCTGGAGACTGAGAGTTCTGTCACTGTGAATTTGGAGCAAGCCATGGAACCATTTGCAATCCTAGTTTCCTCATCTCTAAAATCTGAATTATAACACTTACCTCACATGACTACTCTGCAGAGTCAATAATATGTTTAAAGTGCTTAGCACGGTTCCTGGCATCCGAAATGACAGATACACTGTGATTTCCACAGTGATACCATAATCTTGGCATATTTACCATGAGAAAAACTAAAACAAATTTAAAATACACGTGTATATATATATATATGTGTGTGTGTATATATATATACACACATATATAAAAATCTGATACATAATGATCATTTCATTAGTTTTCAGGTGTTTAAAGTAATATAAAAGGAAAAAGGAGCAGAGGGAGAGAGCGCGAGAGCGAGAAAGAAAGAGAGAGAAAGACCGTATTATACCTGATCTCTGTATGAATGGACACAAATCTAAACTGAAAAGTGAGGGGGAAATTGTTACACAGAATAAAGCAGCAGCAGGTAAAAAAAGGAAGCAGAGACACAAATGATCTGGAACCCCATGGCAAGCTTGAAACCCTGGATGGTGATGAGAATGTAAATATTTAACTGGAAATACAAATTTTTATGACTCAAAATGAAAAAAAAAAAGGCACATCAATACTTTTTAACACACACAAAAACACACAAAAAGCTACTTCCTTTTACGGTCAGTCACCAGGTAACCCCCGAAGCCCGAGTGTTTTACCGGATGAACTCGAGCGGCTCCCCATGCTGCTGACTTCCTTGTCACAGCTCCCGTTCTCAATCTGGTCTAACTTCCTTCGTGCTGCAGGAAAAAGAAATGGATTGCTGGTGACAATTATCATGACCATTTGTCTCCACTATCTCTGATCTCAACTGCTAAAATCACTTTAGCAAAAATGGCTTAAACAACAAGAGAAATTTCTGGAATACATACTTTAGACAGGAGGGCCATAGTCGTCAATCATATAAAATGACACCTGGAAACATACGTGTCAAATACAAGATATACAGAAACAGCCCCTGAATGATGGTATCACTTAGGAACAGCCCCCACTTTCAGAATCCTGACGGGTTTAGACGATGTCTATGATGCCGGCGACTTCCCTTCAATTATGGCTATAAAACCAAACTGAATTCTTATGGCAGATACCTGAATGTATTCATATTAAGTAAACGCTAAATCTTTTATCTTATTACTATTATTTCACCCTATTTTACCATAAAGTAATGAGAAATAGTAGAGATTAGAAAGTCAGAATATATATCTTATTCACCTTTGTATCCATGCACAGAGCATAGACTCCAAATAACTGTATGAATTTTTAAATGAAAAGAAATCTGGATTCTAGACCTAGCTGTTGGGTTCAGGTAATTCATAACCTGTCTGGGCTTTAGTTTTCCCTAAGATGAATCAATAATCTCTACAAGGTGAGGTGCAGGTACCCAGATGCTAAATAAAACAACTTATAGCATGCATAGGGAGAAAATATTAGAACTTCCATTTATACTTGTATTTCATCTGATCTTTTAAAATTTGCATTTTTAACGTAGAATAATACAGGTTTAAAATTTGTAAGTAAATATATATAAATTGGAGAACGAATGCTTAATACTTTTTACTGATAGGAGCATGTGGTCAAAAATATTTAGACACTACTTCCCTAAGGTACATTCCCAATTCTCACATTTTGGGATTGTGCAAATAAGTGTCCTTTAGCACAGAAGATGTTATGGACTATTTGTGGAACTACAAGAGGTTTAGTGATTTGGTTGGTGAACATTAACACATTAAAAAGAACATACAGCTGTAGTCAATGTGGTAGAGCCTGATGTCAGTATACTGTATCTGTACATCCTCAATGACCAAAAGAAACAACATGAAGGCCTAAGTGTGTGAGAATTTGGCACCTTGCTGGAGTTGTTTGACAAGATCCTTGACACTCGAGGCATGTTTGCGTCTCTGAGTAGCTAATTCATCTTTTAGTTCTTCGACCTGGGTGCTCAGGGCTTTAACTTCCGTCTGTCTACTGGCGAGTTCCGCTTGCAGGGTCTGGACCTCTTCTTTCCGCAGTTCCTCCTCTTTCAACAATCTACTTTCCTAAATATTAAATAAAACAAAACACACCAGTTTTAATACCCATTTCCATTATTGCTCATAGTTTAAAACCCTGAAAATACAAGGAAGGTCCTTTATGGTAGATTCTTCCAGAATCTTTACCAGGTTCTGTTTCCTGAGCTCCCCAAATTCCTCACAGAGGAATGCAGGGGGCATATTACTGCATTTTCCATTTTATACACACAAGAGAATATGAATGATGTCTCTATATACTTTGGACTAAAATCCCAAATGATTTTATGAGTAACTTGAAGATACTTTTGTAACTTAGAAATAGTAAACCATTTGTTTAAATTTTATTTAACATTTATTCATTTTTGAGACATGGAGAGATAGTGTGTTAGCAGGGAATGGGCAGAGAGAGAGGGAGACACAGAATCTGAAGTAGGCTCTAAGCTTGGAGCTGTCAGCACAGATCCCAACATGGGGCTCGAACCTACAAACTGTGAGATCATGACCTAAGCCAAAATTGGATGTGCAACCAACTAAGCCACTCAGGCGCCCCTATTGTAAACCATTTTTAAACTATAAACATATAGAAATTTGAAATAGCTTTAAAAAATATATAGTAATTCTGGCTAGGAATGACAAAAACCATGGTTTTCTTATTTTCAAAAGTGAAATACTTTTTCATATCTCCCTAAATGAAGGAAAAAGGACACTTTGAACAAGTTGGGAAGAAAAACTGACGCTCTGCACAGCATTTGAAATTGCCAGCAATGCCAATACAGGGAAAAAAGAGTAACTCAACTACCGGGGGGTTTACGCTTAAGTAGGAAAATTTAACTCGTGCTTCTTGCTATGTTGCTTTAAAAGTTAAATGTAAATTTATACTTACCAAATTAGTATTTGTCTGTTTCACTTGTTCACATTGGCTCTGTAACTGACTTTCACTACAGGAAAGCTTATCCAATTGTGACTGCAAAGAATTGGATTCAGACTGGAGCTGCGCATTCTTACTAGTGAGCTTTTCCGTAAACAGCAGTAGCTCAGATTCTCTTTTCCTGCTGCCTTCGATGTCTTTTTGTAGGTCGTTAATCAAAGAATTTAGACTTTCCACTTCTTCCTTCAAATTTTCAATTTCTTGTTTATCTCTAAAAAACAAGGTTTATATTTAGGAAAAAAACTATTAAAAGACATTAAATTAATGGTTTGGGAGCTTTCCTCATATAAAATGTTTTATAAAGGTACTTTTACACCTTCATCCAATCTATTTATCCGGATTTTTACGACGACCTCATACATGCTAGGAACCAAGAGCTGGGAGTGAACGCGAGCAAGACCGACACGGGCCTGTCCTCAAAGAGCTTTCAGTCACGTAAGGAAACTGCACCCGTGACAGAACATCTCTGATGAGCGTGCGGAGTGAGCTGCCTACCCTCGTCTAAGCGGTGTGTAAACCAATACTTAGAGCAGGGCTAGCAAACTCTTCCTGTCAAAGGCCCAGACAGTAAGCAATGTAAGCTTCTCGGGCACGTGGCCCCGTGGCGACGGTCCTTCCCTGGGACTGTGCTGTGATGGCAGCCACAGACAACTCATAACGGAACGAGAGCAGCTGTGTTCCAAAACCAACAAAAAAAACTGTTTTCAAAAAAAGGCAGTGGCAGTGGGCTGGATTTGGTTCTTGGGCCACAGTTTGCTAATTCCTGACCTAAAGAAAAAGTAGGAGTGACTGGGACACCAAAATACCCTCCTGGCAGAAGACACAGTACGTGTTAAGTCTGGGGAGGGATCAAGAGAATGACTTTCCTGCTGGCTCGACACTGATGACAATACGGACAGCATTCCGTCCCCGGCATTTAACACAGCGCTTGCACCCGGGACACAATCCGCCTTTGTACACAATCATCGCTGGGACCCAAGAGTGAGAAAAGGGGGAGTGAGGGCAGAGAGAGAAGAAGGTCACTAATCACCCCCCAAGCCATGCTGAGGCATCTGGACTCACAGGCCAGTCTTTGAGCCAATGGAAATCACTGAAAGGTTGTGAGATTTCTGTTTTAAAAAGAGTATGCTAACACAAGGTAGGAAATAGATTAAAAGAAAAAAAAAACATCGGCCCCCAAAAAAAGACAGTTTAGAAGTTGTGGCAGTTTTCCGGATAAAAGGACAATGGTAGTAGCAGTGGTGGGAATATAAAAACTACACGGACTTGACAGATACTAATACTCTGTTACTGGTTAGATATGTGAGGGGAAGGAGAAGAGTCAAGGAGGGACCCCCAGGTTCCTGGGCTGGAAAGTCATGCGGGTGCGACACTCATCACTCACCGCAGGCACATGAGAGGAGTGTTTATGGATGGGAGAGAGGAATCAGTTTGGGACATGTTACAGTTTGAAGTGTCTCTGATACTTGTGTGCCTGGAGCTGAGCAAAAAGGGCTGAAGATAGTATCTGAAGGCCCGCCATATATTATGGGAACAGTGAGGATCACTCAGGGGTATAAAAAATAATAACAAAAGAGTTTTAGGACAAAGAGAAGGCTGCCAAGGGAATGAGAAAAGGAGTGGTCACAAAGTGGGGAAGAACACCAGGAAAGCAAGATATGAAACGAAGCCAAAGAACACAGCATATAAAAAAACGTAATGGGTTTAGTGGTTAATACTGAAAATTCAGGGCATGGGGTGGCTTAGTCAGTTAACTATCAACTCTTGATTTCAGCTGGTCATGATCTCACGGTTCATGAGATCAAGCCCCGCACTAGACTCTGTACTTGATGTGAAGCCTGCTTGAGATTTTCTTTCTCCCTCTCTCTCTGTACCTCCTCCACTCTCCCTCTCTCTATATACCTCCTCCACTCATACTCTCCCTCTCTCTCTGTACCTCCTCCACTCATACTCTCCCTCTCTCTCTGTACCTCCTCCACTCATACTCTCCCTCTCTCTCAAAATAGATAAGCCAAAATTTTAAAACTACTGAAAACTTAAGCAAGGCTTATTCTTAGAGGTGTCTGCTGGATTTAAAGAGGCATTAGCAGTTTTTAACAGGATGTTGGGGTAGAAACTAGAATGAAGTAGAGAGAAACAGAACGAAGGAAGGAAGGGCATGGAGGGGGAGTATAGATGATTCTACAAGGATGTTTGGTTGTAAAACACAGGAACAAGGTAGGAGGGAGTCATAGGGGCTTTAATGTTTTCAATATATAATATTTAAATGCAGAAAGATTAAGTAGAGAGAGGTAAGAAATAAAGGATAAGAGAAGGCAGAAGAGCACAGGATCCACAGAAGTAGAGAGAAAAATTCCATTCAGAGGGGAACAGGAAGACTTGTTCCGTAACAACAAAAGGAAAAGAAAGAAGAATGGCTGCAAATGCAGGCAAGTTCACAGGACAGACAGTAAGAGGTTGCAAGCACTTGTTACCTGGAGCTCCCGTTTCTTTTGTGAAGTAAGAAAGAGGTAACTGCCTGCTAAGAGAAAACAGTAAGGGGAGGGAGGCCAGAAGTGTGAACAAAGCAGGAATAAATGCTTCCAGGTGGGCAGCAGGCTGTGACTGAGGACATCATCAACATTTCCAGTGGAGGCCGCCAACTAACCATGGACTTATCACAGCATCAGCCCTGATGATGTTGAGGATTTTTAGCAACGCTCAGCAGCAGCAGATACAAGTAAGGAAAGAAAAAGAAGGTATTTGGATTCAGGCTGAATCCACACTCTGCCAGATCCTATCACAAGTAGAGTCTGGCTAAAGGGTTTTACAAGAAGCCAAGGAATGCGGTCAGCTTCTGACTCTGCGCTACATACACAAAGATACAGAGAGAGAGAGATGCATCTACCTTTTAGGAGAAAAACTTACAAATTACATTAAGTAACATAATTTGAAGTTAAAGATGGATAAAGAAACTAAAAGCCATTCTGTCTTATAAATTGCTACTTCCAATATTTAGGGTATATCAGCTTTGATTTTTAGAAGCCATAAGAGGAACTTCAAAGATAATACAAAAAAGTTCAAATGAAGACAGAAATTAAAATGTTTTAAATTGTAAAATTGTGAAATTATTCCTGGTTAATGCATTAATGGGACTTAATGACACAATCTTGAGATAGAAATTAAAAGCCTATTGATTAGCATAAACACAAGTTGCTCAGTTTATACCTTTGATGTTGTTCCTGTATCTGATCCACAATTTTCACTCTGTCCAATAAATTCTGAATTTCAGCTTTTTGGCGATTAATAATTTCCTTATATTTTGATAACTCGTCTTCTGTTCTTAATCGCTCATCTTCCAGACATTTCACCTACCAATAATCATAACCAAGTTAGACTACAAACAATATTTCCTTGTTCCTTAATTACTTCAAATAGTGATTATATATTAGTAATCTACACTAAATTCTAGAGCAGTATTAATGTGAAGGAAATATAATGGGATGTTAACAGTCTTCGGATTCAGTCTCAGATTTCTTAAGATCTAGTCTCAGGAGTTTTAGCTTGTCACACTGTTCTTGCTGAATCTCTGTTTCCTGATTGGAAAACAGCGTACCTTCCCTACTTTCCTCAAAAATCTGGCACAGAGAACAAATAGAAGCGCATATGAAAGGCACTTTGAAAATTATTAAGTGATGGCAAACTCTGGGTCGTTGACTTAAAAACCTATTTCTAAATAAATAAATGATATACAATGATATTTCACATTCATATCAAAAGAGATACTATTCTTCCAATAAAGACTATACTAGATTGTTAGAAATTTACACTGTCAAGACTATATGGGAGAAATGTAAAGTCTATTATTTTTTTGTCACTCACAGTTCTAAAGTCCAACTATCTTTCCAATTAATTTGCTGATAAGACTGCCTCACATTAGAGGCCCCAGGAAAAGTTCTAGAAACAGCAAATGTGCTGTAAAACAGGAATGTTTGGCAATTACTTCAAAGGGACTAAAGCGGAAGACATTTTCGTTTCAACAAAAGAGTCGTTGCTAGGAAATTGATATTCTACTTCTCTGAGTTCTTTCATTTTGAAACATTTGTATAAAAATATCCTTTCTCCAACACTTAAAAAGTCAGAATGAGTCCCAAATTAGAGATACTGACCTTCCCTCTGAAGTGACTCGAGATTTAATTACCTTTGTTCTCAGGGTTCGTAGTTCATCCATGCCCTCCTTAAACGTCCGCTTCAGATCTTCCAGCTCTTTGATTTTGGCATGATGCATCTTTTAAAAAGTTTAAAAGAAACCACAAATCATTATGGACTAAACAAGATCTAAAACTCATTGCGTGATCCTTCGAAGAGGCCTTCGGACGGGACGACAGTACTTACTATTCCTCTCCTGTATGTACTGCGCGTTCCAGGGTAGGAGAAGAGGAAAGCCACTCACCTCTAGCTGGTCGGATTTTTCCTGCATCTGTTTTTCAAGTTCTCCTTTTGTGACTCTAAGCTTGGCATCCAGCTCATTTGATTTAATCTCTTCTGACTCCTAATGGAAAGGAAATTAAAAAAGTAGACTTAAAGTTTTAAGGTTTTAGACTTGGGAACCCAAAGGCTTTTGCCTTTGTGTACTGACTGAAATGCATACCTTACGTATCTAAAAGGCACTGCATTGAAAGGTTTTCAATAAGTCAATTCTCCGTGAACAAGAATAGCACTTAAGATATGTAACATAATACAGAGTAGGTTTTAGGTTATACATTTCCTGTACTCTTCATTCTTCTGACATTTTCTAGTATTTTTATTTGGTTAAAAACTTCTCTAATAAGATCTCTATTTAAGCTCCAAGTACTTTAACATGGGAAAAGCCTGTAATTTATTTAACTGCCCTACCAAATCCATTCTACTCTTCAAATATTACAGATACAAAACATTAATGAACCAAGTACTGATATTTGGTGCAATTTTCTTACTATTTGAAAAAGTTAAGCATACCTGATATGTTTTTATCATATCCTGACAATTTTTCCGTATCTGATCTGCTTCTTCTTTTGCTTGAGTTAACTTTGTTGTTGTTTCTTTGAGTTTATCTTTGGTTTCCTGCATTGACAAAAAGAGAGTGTGAGACAAGACAAAAATCCATATTGGTCTCTGCCTTGGTTCTTGACACAAAGCTCCTAAATCCCTTATAATATCCTAAGTGATAAGAACACCAGCAGCATTTTTTGTTGCAATATTGTTGTGTGTGTGTGTGTGTGTGTGTGTTTTGGGGCGTGGAGCCCAATACCGAGCTTGAACTCACGACCCTGAAAGTAAGACCTGAGTGGAGATCAAGAGTCGGACGCTTAACTGACTGAGTCACCCAGGCGCCCCACTGCAATATTGCTTTTGGCCTCTGTTCCTGACACGGAGCTCTGGAAACCCCTACAGCTTCCTGAGTGACAGTGTCTTTTGTTCTAATGAGGCAACTCTAGGTGGGCTCCTGGGTGAGAGCTGGTCACCAAAAAGCCCACATCACGATTAGAAGCCTGGAATTTTTAGCCCCCAAAGAAAGCCTGAAGATGGAGTTGATGATCCATCATGCCTACAGAATGAGGCCTCCATAAAATTCCAGAGTACGGGGTCTAGAGAGCTTCTATGCGGGCAAGCGCAACCACACTCAGAGGGTAACGTGCCCCAGCTCTATGGGGACGGAAGCTCCTGTGCGTGGGACCCGCCCAGACTCCACCCAACACATCTCTTCAGCTGGCTGCTCATCTGTGTCCTTTATCATACCCTTTACTAAAGTGGTAAACACGTGTTTCCCTGAGTTCTTTAAGCAAATTTTCAAACTCGAGGAGCGGGTTGCTGGAACTTCTGATCTATAGCTGGCTGGTCATAAGCACAGTGGTAACATCTGAAGTGTGTGCCAGCGGTGGGCGGGCATTCTTGTAAGACTGAGCCCTTAATCTGTGGGATCCGATGCTGTCTCCAGAGAGATGTGTCTGAGCTGAGTGAACCTGTAGGACCCCTAGGTGGTATGACAGAGTTACTTGTAGTGGGGGACAACCTCCACACATCTGGTGACCGAAGTGTCAGAGGTAAAGGGTTTTGCATAAAAGTAAAGGAGACTCACGGGGAAGGAACACACAGTAGGGAGAGCTGGAGAAGGAAAACACTGTGCTTCACAGACAGTGACAAGGCTGAGCACAGTAATGTGATGAGCGGTAACAACAATGGCCTGAGTGGAGAAAGTTCTCGTCTAGGCTTTGCCACTGAGGGGTCGGATACTATTCTAGAAACAACACTTAATGCTTTCAACAAAAAATAAAGTGGCCTATGCAATTAACTGGTAGCCATTAAATAAAGTTAAATTTACAGAGTTTTAAGTAAGTCACTACAAGTAACTAACATGATACGCCAAGAAGAACAAAGTGTTAAACAGCTCTTTGCACACACACGTAAAAAGACAGTTCTTTGTTTTACAGCCAATGGTGTCCATCAAAGCTGTCTTACACAGCCGTGCTGCGATTCGGTCTCTGTTCCTAACTGCTCTCCTGGGTCTGTATGGCTACTCTCATCAAATCCAATGACTTTGTCTCATTTTTAAGTCTTGACCTGCTCCAGTTCTAACTCCTTCTGACTCTTTGGATATCCTTCCTCTGTTTCTACTACGAGACAATATCCTGTTTTTTCCCTCTCTGCTGTTGCCTTCTCTGTATCCTCAACTGGCTTCCTGCTTCCTGTTGCAATTTTTCAGATAGAGCCCTGCTCTGCAGCTCATTTTTCCAAAGTTCTCCTTCAGAGCACCCATCCAGTCCCATGGTCTGGGCTATCGTGGATTTGAGAGAAGGGTTTAAGTATGACCTCCCAGTAGAGGCCATTCAGAAGGGGGTAGATGCTGCTATTCTGCCTTCCCATAGACAGAATCCAGGGCATCATAGATTATAGCAATTTATACACCGTTCTGTAGCTTACGTGTTTCCTCCACGGCGGTCACAGCTGCTGAACAACCCCTGGCTAGTACTTGCCACATATTAATTGTTCAAGTACCATGTGCTGAATCAATAAAGGAATCACTAATATAGACCTTCTGCTCTAGGTAGGCTGGTCTTGCTAAACATCAAATACTCATCTCCCATTTTTCCCTTTTTCTTGTTGTTAGTCCATTTAGGACGTTTTTCTCTTCATCTTTTGAACCACTTAAATTGCATCTATCTTCACACACCACTTCTTTCATGTCATGTTTTATTATATCTATCATACAATTAAGTACCTAGCTAGATGCTTTCAGTTGCTGGTCTTTTAATAAAACCCTGGTTTGTATTAAAACTCAGTATCTATCTTCTTGAATATATGGAGTATATTTTTATAATAGCTATTTTAACATCCTTACATACTTCTTTCATCTATGTCATTTCTGGCTTTGTTTCTAACAATTGATTTTTCTTTTCTTCTTATTATAGGCTATATTTTCCTGATTCTTTGCATGTTTGGTAATTTTTTTATTAGATACCAGACATCGTGAATTTTAAGCTTTTAGGTCCTGGAGATTTTTGAACTCACTTAAATATTTTGGGCTTTCTTCTGGGTCATGGTTATTTGAAACAATTTGATTTGAGACTTTCTTTCAAAGCTTTGTAAGATGGGTCCACAACGGATCTTGGGATCTTGGGCTAATTAGTCCCCATTGCTAAAGCAACACCCTTCTGAGAACCACTGGAGGCCCTGTATGCTAAGAGGGCTTTCTCTTGGTTGGGGAAAAACATAAACAGCTCCTACTAGCCCTGTGTAAGCCCTAGGAATTGTCACCCCTACTCCTTTGCGGTAGTTCTTTCTCCACCTCTGACTTTCTCACACACACATACTGATTAGCACTGAGCGGAATGAAGAACTGAAGGGAACACAGTGCAGATCTCCAAGTCCTTCTCTTCTCTGGCACTCCCCCCTGTTCCCACACTTGCACCTGAGTCTCCTCAATTCTTGGAGATTGCTGGGGTCTGAGTTCTTCTTTACTGCAATCCCGAAACTCTCCATCTTGTGTCATTCCCTCCTCTCAGGGATCACTGTCCTGTGCTGCCTTTGTTGTCCCAAGCCTAAAAACCTTCATTTCATATATTTTCTTTTTTTTTTTAAGTTTTTTAAGGTGGGAGGCTAAACTGGACCCTGTTACTCCATAATGCAAGAAACTATAGTTATAGAAGAGTTACAGAACTGAACATATAGTTCTACTATGTGAGACAATAGTACAGCTGATCAAAGGTAGGCACTGGCTTCTAATTAGTGGGCCTTCTAAGTAAACCATTTAAGAATGAAGTTACCACTGACAACATGGTAACTTTCAGAAAAGAGCAGAGAGTAAGTAGCAGAGTCTTGCGGAGGGAATAAATTATAAAATACACCGACCCCTGGTTGCGTATCAGGTCTGCAGTATACCACAGTCTCTTACATCCTGCTGGTTTGTATGCTGGCTTGATATCCAGGACTCCACTCCTCACGCTTCCTCTGAGGCAAAGCTGTCTAGCAAGCACCCAGCGGAGTCAAACCATGGTCTACTGCCACATCTGTTGCTGGCCAGCAACTTCTACGCTCCAGTGAGATTATTTTATCCTGGGACCAAGTAGGTAAATAGGTAGCAACCAGGTAGGTGAACAAGTATATGAGGTACACGGTGGGGAAAGTCCTTTGCTACACTAAAAATAAAAGGCTTTTGTTTTTAGAAGTTAGGTGTTAAAAACACATTTCATTTTAACTTCCTAGGGAGTTTAAGAAAAGAAAAAATAAATAAAATTATTTTTACTGTTTGGTCCAATTGATGATTCTACTGATGGAGCTATCTGGTCTACCTAAGACTTAATTTCTGGCAATATGCTCTGGAGGCCTGATCAGAAGTTAACGATCACAGTGAATTTAGTACACCCTGAACTTCAACATTAATACCGAGGACTCAGGAAGCAGGAACTAGAAACTGGAAAGGATGCCTGGAGAAAACCTTACAAGAGTCCTGCCTCTTGTTCACATTTTAAAAGGTGGCCTATACTCTCTAGTCATTAAGTCTTATATCCTTTGATCCAGAGACTCCACCTCACATCTACTAAGTAAACACATAAAACAGGTAACCAGGATTCCATCCCAGACACTCTCTCAAAGCAACTGCCGTGTCCTCCATGGTTTTTACGGCATCTGTATTCTTTAATACAGTGCTGTGCACAGAGGAAGGTGCAGTTAAATACCTGCTGGCTAACAGATACCTTAAACAAAACTGGTAAATTTCTAATTTCCACATACTAGGTCAATATGCTTGTTATTTTCATCTTCTAGCAGTCCATACCATGTAACCTCATTATGTCAGCCGTAAACCAGTTATCTAACCTACTTACAAAGTATCTGGTTTCATCTGACCTCAAAGCTGCCATTAAATATCTATTATCACCCATTTTTTAACACATATGGTCACAGAAGACCAAATGTTAGCCTTTCACTCTCCAATGCTAGTATTCTAATAGGCTTCAGGATCCTATCCCTTAGGGCTACAGATAATGAGAAGAAAAGTGCCACAGATATTAGATATGACCCAGTATTATATTCAGATCTTGAAGCAACTCAGGTAGTTTAGAAATCATTACCATGATGTAGGATTTGGAATTTTAATTCTTCATTCTGTAACCGAAAGGGAAATTGTAAATGATTTATAGCCCTGCCTGTGTGAACTGCAAGGATTTCTGCCCCTACTCCCTTCTGGCAATTCCTTCTCTGCCTGTGCAGCTCCCCGGCACTCATGTGCAGACCAGCACTTAGCTCAGACCTTGAGGACAGCTGCCATTCCCTATTCTTTCAGCACCGTCAACACTTCTCCCAAAGCTTTCTCTGAGAATTTTATATGCAAATATCCAAAGGTTTTTAACAGTTCTACTTAGAATTATTAGGTGAGATACCCTATGATTATGGTTTTAAACAATACCATTAATCTTATTTTTGAAAACTGGACAATTGTTATAAATAATATTGCTCTTCTATTTAAATCATATTTTAAAGTTGTTCTTTTACTTCACATTCTATCATCTTCAGATTTTTATTAACTCTTATACCAGTTCAGTTAGTGCTTAAAATTATGGCATCAGGTGCCAGCCTTTACGGGAAGGGGCAGGGGGGGAGCAAGGGAGAGAGGTGGGGGGAGAGAGAGAACATTAAACAGGTCCCACACTTGGTGGCATGCACAGGGCCCAATCTCACGACTCTGGGATCATGACTTGAGCCGAAATCAAGAGTCAGACACTCAATCGACTGAGTCACCCAGGCACCACGTAAATAAGAATTTATGTTTCTTGATTATAATATTCTTAGCATCACTGACATTCTTTTAAATTTCAAGTTTACTTTTAATTTTTATAACCTACAGACTCTCCTCTTTCCCCTAAATTTCTGACAATGTTTAATATTAAATATAGATATCAAAAAATGCTTGAATAACAAAATCAATTTTGGATTTGTAAACAATGAATGATAAGGGTTAGTTATTTTTTAAATTTATGATAAAATGTGATATTGTAATTTAATATGTAAATCATGTAAGGAAATATCTTTTCACAATCACCAAATATTCAGGCCCAACCTATCCCACAGAAGTCACTAAATTAAGCTTTATGCCTCATTAACTACTACTGTATTTGCTCTTAAAACTGTTTTTAATAATTTTCCACTGCATTTATAGTACTTACCTTGTGTGAATCCATTTCTGCTTTTAATTTGTTTTGTGCCCATTTTACTTTAATGACATGAGAGTTGATATCTTCTTTTAATTTGTCAATTTCTCTGGTGAGTCTAGTAGTTTCACTTTCCTAAAAGAATATCACTAGGTCATATTTTTCACTTAAACAAGCAACCATTTCTTTGTGTATCTTTTGTACCTTCTCAAAATAATCAATGCAATTAGCATTCTATTTCAGGGGCTAGCCTACAAGTCATAAACCTAATTCAAAGTTCAAATGATTAAGAGAGTAGCAAAATCCTAAATCAAATTAATAGACATAAGATGATTAACACAGTTTAACCAACTAGATATGTTGCCAAGTACAAGTATACCTTAAAGATTCTTATCAACTGGCTGGCATTAAGGTAAAATACAAATTAAATTTTTCCAGAATTCCCGAGAACAATAACATTTCTGAACTAAAAGTTAATTTATTAAAAAAATAACATTCATCAACAAAAAATGATAATCTACTAGAAATAAGACCATGAGGCTGCTAGTTAACAGCAAGGACTCTGAAAAGATGAGTAATTAAATCTTTTTGGGCAGCATCTAAGAAGAACATGTTTTTCTACAAGAAAAATATAAATTCTATTCTATGATATATAACTGTTACATTGAGATTCAGTCAAATTATACACTTCTGGCTGAAAAACTGTTTACATCTTGATCCTACTATGTACATATTTTACAAAAATAAAATGTTTTGAAGCGGAAACTCTCATTTCTTCACTTATAGATATTAAAAGAAGAATTTGAAAGACATCTACCAAGAAAATGTTATTTAATAAACATGTGTCAATCTCACTTTTTCTCAGCAAAGACTGGTAATATTAAAGCTACTAAAGCATTCATGTTCTTAGAAAGTAAACTAATAAAAACCACTTTATGTTTAATAGTGACTTAACCACATTGTTGTGATTATTTGATTAGATCAGAAAAAGCAAAAAGAATACATTTCAGCTAAGGTACAAGAGCACAGGTATACCTTTGTCTCATACAGCTGGTGCAACCGTCCCTTCTCCTGAGAAAGCTGCTTAATTTTGTGAGTGTTTTTCTCAGATTCCTTATTTGCATCTCTGAGTTTTCTTTCAAGTACCTCTTTTTCCTTTCGAAGGTCTAAAGATTCCTTCTCACCTCTTACATACTTCATTACCATTGCTTCTTTTTCCTGGCGTGCCTCTTCACATTTTTTGTTGGCCTTTGAAAAAATATCCAGCATTAATAAAACTTTTTTTTTTTTAAACAGAATCAGAATCAATCAAAATAAATAATTACTTGGGCCACCTGACTGACTGTGGGTTAAGCATCTACCTTTGGCTCAGGTCATGATCTAGGTTCGGGAGTTCGAGCCCTGCATCTGACTCTGCCCTGACAGCCGATCAGGTCCTCTGTCTCCCTTGCTCTCTGCCCCTCCCCTGCTTATGCTCTGTCTCTCTCAAAATAAAGAAATAAACTTGAAAAAAAAAATAAATTTTAATAACAAATAATAATAAATGATATTTTTCTATAATATTATGAATGTATTTTGGGGGGATTTTTTGCACAACATTCCCAGGCCTCTGTCATGAAATTTTTAAATGAAAGGAAAAATTCAAAATTATAGAAAAATGATACAGCCAAAAAATTACTATCATTACTATTTGCTTTTACTCTTTCCTAGTCCTTTTGGTTCAGCTGATGTAGTTACTGTTTCCTGCTTCCTCCTCCTGATCCACTCTTCGCTATCCCACGCTGTGCTTTGGGAAGGTGATGATAATGGCCATATCAACAAGTTCCCTCGCCTCACACTTCCAGACAGATTCAGTCAACGGAAGGTCTTAGGCAGATCAGAACTACAGGCACAGCGTGAGATCTGAGTCCTCCAGAGACACCACCGGTTGGCTGAAGGCCAAGGCCTGTGTCAGTGTCCACACTGTACAACTAGGCCTCTGAGTTCATTACTTGCTCCCTCTCCTTCTTCCTTTAGCCAAAGACTAACAATGGCTCCTCTAGCACCCTGGAACCCCCCATTTTTCCTTTAGGCCCCCTAAACCTTGTTCATACCTTTTATAAAAAGTCCTTTCATTAAATTCTCAAATCAGCAGTTTCTATTTTCTGCAAGGATCCTGACTACATGGCTGACAACTCCTCAAATCTAAAAATCTTAGCTCCCTTGCAAAAAGTTAAGCAACCATAGGCTAATTAATGATCATTTGATTTCCTGTATATGAAAAACTTTCTAAAGTGTTTCACTTAATAAAAATACCTCCTTGGATTAAGAGTGACATCAATACACTCTCAAAATTCTCTATTAATATAAGCTAGTACTCCATATTCTGAAGTTTCATGCAATGAAAGCTACAGATAGCCCTTCATTTGAGTAAACATACACTCACAGTTTGCAAAGATGATGGAACACATATTTATGTTATAAAAGATGAAACCTTAAATTTTAGGGATTTTCATTGGCATCTAGTGGTAAATGTCAACTGACACTACAATTGACCTGAAGAAGGTACAGTGTTAAGAGAATGTGGGTAAAGCTCCCATGCTCTGATGGAAAGTAACTGACAAAGAATGTTTCATGAAGTTCTGCTACAGCTGAGAAGCACTTCTAGTAGACACTCAGAATACCAAACAAATACTTTTTAAAACTGTCCAACTGGGTCTCCCCTCCCACTGAAACAGCCTGATTTTCAAGAGAAATTGAGGGAAACATTAGAATAGGGATGTCCGTCATCGCGGAGGATTCCGCAGTGGACAAAGACTGAGAAAACTGTGCTGGAACTGGGTTAACAGAATTAGCTGTCTTTTCAGATAACTGAATAACTGTTCTTAGAAAAAGCAATTAATGGTAATATCAACTTAGAAGTCTAGTTTCATAAGCTGACGTTCAGATAATTTATTAGATTTTGGAAACACAAAGAACAAGTTGCGGCTTTTGTCCTAGAAGAGTTCATCTAGGGATGAATAACATAGAAACAAAATGTTTGCTCATTGTATGAACAAATGCACAAATGCCTAATGGTATAAAATAGCATATTTTTGGAGGGATATCAAGACATTTTGCAGGATTTAAATTTGGCACGTTGGTTGGAATGGGGGGAAGTAGTTATGAAACAGATTTAATTAGAGAGTAAGTCTTCAAAGGAAGAAGGCTTCTCTTATCATGCTAATGAGTTAAGATTATATCCTACAGGCAACGGGAAGCCAAAGGATTTATAAATCAAACTTTTCATTAAACGAATGATTTAGTAAGATAACTGGCGGCAGGATGGGAGCTTCACTGAAACTGGGAGAGGAGAAGCAGAAAAACCAGAAAAAAGACAATTAAAATAGATAAAGTCAAACATTATGAGGTTCTTAACTACAGGAGGGATGTCCTGTCAGTCGTCCGTGGATCAGCTGCAAAGGAACAACGTGGGTGCTAAGTGTTCACATTTCTAGGTCTCAACCCAGATGATGGCAATACCTACTTCCCAGAACTGTTGGGCTTAACTATTAAACGAGATCACAGTAACTGCTGTTTAAGCTTCTGTAGAAAGCCAGTCCATTTACCGTACAGATGAAGGAAGAGGAACCAGGAAGTCTTTGGATTTGGCCAGTTTAAGATATTTATCACTGACTTGGATGAACATATAGAGAAAGCATGAATAGGATAATCAATGGTATCCAACAACCAGTTAAAATTAAGATAAAATGTAAGAAGTTCTGCTTCTCGAAATATGGTAGATAAATCATCCCCATCTAAAACACCAAAAATTTTAGATGAAATACAACAAATATCCTTTTAATAAACAGTTGAGCTCAAAAGAAAGTATGAGAAACCCTCAGGGCCCAAGAAGCTAAGAGGAAGCAGGAATCCAGAATGGTACGCCAGGCCTGAACTCTTTATTGCCCTGTGGACACTTCCCAATCCAGGAATGGAGGTATAAAGGGAACATGCTGTTAAGTCCCTGAGAACTTTCATTAGAAGTCTACCCTCTTGAAAGTTTGAAGTTCAAATTCATTCTACCTATAGTCTGAGAAATGGAGAAACCTCAGCTAGAAAATTAAACTGGGGAATGTACTGTGTATGTGTGCGTGAACAGGTACACACTCATGCTGGGAATCTATTTCTATATAAAATTTAGAAACTTTAGAGTCCCAGGTTTGGCGACTCTACATAGAGAATAAAATAGTATTTATTTTACTATTCTTTTGTCTTTTCTATGGCTTAAAAATGTTCAAAAAGTTGAGAGGAAAAGGCAGGAATAAAAAAGGAATGAACCAGATCTATAAATATTTAAATGGAATTATCTCCAAAATATACACAATAATACCTACCTCTTAGGGTTGTTGTGAAGATTAAGTAAGTTGTGAAGTGCTTTGAACATGGCCTGGCCCATAGCTAAATCTCAACACATTAGCTAGTGTTAATAACTTCACCTACACTTTTCATCATTACAGAGAGAACAATACATAGTAGTGAATGTAGCATGTTGCCAATTATTAAAAAAAGAGGGATGGAAGGAAAACGGGGAATACATACATGCTTGTCTAGGCAACAAACATTTGGGAAAAATACACAGGAAACTGGGCATCAATGGTACCTCTGGGAAGGGGGAAAATGGGAAAAAAGTCTGGAAGACGACTCATTTTTTACTGTTTGAATTGTTTTGTGTATATCTAACTACTATTTTGTTTTTATTTTAAAATATAAAACTCCAAAGAATACATTTTTTAAAAAGCTTGGTGGTTCTAATTATCAGTTATGCTTGAGGTGAATTGAGTTGTTGGTTAAAACCAACAAATTCTTAAGGTCTCATCCTCTATACTTCTCAATTAGTACAAAAAGTTTGAGAGCTGAGAGCATAGGTTTTAAATCATCATATTGTAAAGAATCACAGAAATAAAGGTTGAGGATCAACTGTTTGTTAAAGTTCTTCCAGAACACTACCTATGATGGTAGCTTTAGGAGAAAGAACACGGCCCATCTCACTGGCAGTGTTAGCAGTGAGAGAACTCTGATTCAATTCACCATAAGGACCAATTGTTAGGCATATGCTAGGTTTTGTGGATAGAGAAATGAAGATGACTAAGATCCTATAATGAAGAGTGCAGGCAATAATAATACAAAACAATGCTTAAAATGATCTCTTCTGAAACTCATCTATACCAACTCAAAAAGATTACCAAAATGTATTAAGCAGGAAAACCCCCCCAAAATTGTACAGTAGGATTCCAATCAAGTAGGAGGAATAATGGGGGCACCTGGGTGGCTCAGTCAGTTAACTGTCTGACTCCAGCTCAGGTTATGATCTCACAGTTCATGAGTTTGAGCTCCGACTTTGTGCTAACAGCTAGCTCAGAGCCTGAAGTCTACTTCGGATTCTGTCTCCTTCTCTCTCTCTCTGCCCTGCCACCCCAAAACAAATAAAACATAAAACAAAATTTAAAAAGTAGGAGGAATAAGTATATGAATACATACACATATTCTTGTGTGACTTATACCTGCATTTGTGGTAAGATACATAACCAAAATATTAATAATTAGCTACAAAACAAGGAATGGGATACAAAGGGATTGGGGGCAGGAAGAGAAAAGTACAAATGAAGGAGGACTTTCACTTTTTTCCTATATACTTCCCTAATTTTAAAAATATTTTTGTAGTTAGCATTTATTTATGCATTGCTTTAGCATTTCTTAAAAAGATTAATTACCTATTCTTAAAATACCATTCCTACCCAAAATGGCCTAACAAGTTCGTTTACAATAAGAAGAAAGAGTCACCAGGATATAAAGTTGATAATATTGACTTGAAAAATACCTGTTCCATCCGATGGGCCATCTCTTTATGTAACTGCTGAACTGCATTTTTGGCTGCAATGTCTTGAGCTACTAGTTTATCTTTGGAAGCTTTAACTTCTTTACTAAGTTCCTCTATTCTTGATTCTAACTGTAAAGAAAATTATTTCCAGATTATTTTCATGGCTATACCAAACAGACCACCAACATTTTAAATAAATATAAACAATGAAAAGGAACACAGATGAAGTAATGAAGATACTTCAAACACAGAAATCAAAAGTAAATGTTAGCAATGTTTCTAAACCTCATCGGAAGCAAGTCAGTATAAAGCTGACAGATTCTGGTAAGATGTATAGGGTAAGCTCAAGAACAATCACTATGGAAATAAAAAAATATAGTGAAAATATAAAAGAAATTTAAATGTTACATATTTACTTAATGCAGAAGAAAGCAGTAAGGGAGGAATGGGGGAACAACATAGACATGAGACTTGTAAAAAATGGCAGACATAAATCCACTGTCAATAACAACATTAAACAAGACTGGTTAAATAATTACATAAAACGGCAGAGATTATCAGACTGGAATAAAAAACAAGATCCAACAATATGTCATCTATAAGAGGTACTTTAAATTCAAAGATTCAGACTAAAAGAAAAGGATAGAAAAAGATACAGCTTACAAACAACCATAAGAAAAGAGGAGTGCTAGACTAATATACAAAATAAACTAAAAAAAGTTACCAGAGATAAAAAGGAATTATTTCATGATGGTTAAATGGTCATTCTATAATAATTCTAAGTATATATATAGCTAATAATACAGCACCAAAATACATGAACCAAAAACTGGCAGAAATGAAGAAGGCAATTAATAGTTAGAAACTTCAATACTTCACTTTCGATAATGGACAGAAGTAGACAAAAGAGTCACAAAGAAATAGGAAACTTGAGCAAAATTATAGAACAACTAGATCTAACACATCTATACAACATTCCACCCAACAGCAGGAGAATACACATGCTCATCAAGTGCACACGGAATATTCTCCAGGATGTACATAGGTCATAAAACAAACCTCAATACAGGTGAAAAGACTGAAATCATATAAAGCACGATCTTCAACCATAATGGAATGAAACTTGAGTCAGTAATAGCAAGAAATGTGAGAAATTCACACATAAAAATTAAACAACACCTCAATAACCAATAGAACAAATCATAAGGAAAATTGAAAAATACAAGATGGTAAATGAAAATAAAGACACAACACACCAAAACTTAAGGGCTGTATCTAAAGCAGGGTTTAGAGGGAAGATTACAGCTATGAACACTCATGTTAATAAAGAAGAAAGATCTCAGGGCACCTGGCTGGCTCAGTCAGTAGAGCCTGGCTGGCTTGATCAAGGGGTTTTGTGTCTGAGCCCCACACTGGGTGCAGAGATTACTTAAGAATTAAGTAAAACTACTTGCAGATGGCATGATCTTGTATTTCTATACACTTGTAATTAACAATCTGAAAATGAAATTAATGAAATGATTTCATCTACAGTAGCATCAAAAAGAATAAATAGGGGACGCCTGGGTGCCTCAGTCGGTTGGGCGTCTCAGGTCATGTTCTCACGGTCGGTGAGTTCGAGCCCCGCATCAGGCTCTGCACTGACAGCTCGGAGCCTGGAGCCTGGAGCCTGTTTCACATTCTGTGCCTCCCTCTCTCTCTCTGCCGCTCCATTGCTCACGCTCTCTCTCAAAAATAAACATTAAAAATTAAAAAAAAAAAAGAATAAATAATCTAGGAATAAATTTAATGAAAGTACAAACTTACACTGTGAAAACTACAAAACACTGTTGAAAGAAATTAAAGATCTAAATAAATGGAAAGACATCCATGTAAGTAGAAGACATACTATTAAGATAGCAAACTCCCCAAATAAATCCACAGATTCAAGGCAATTCCTATCAGAAATGCAGTTAGCTTCACTTTAGAAACTGACAACATGAGAGTAAAACTCATATGGAAATGTAAGGAATTAATAATAACCAAACAGGGGCGCTTGGGTGGCTAACTCAGTTAAGTGTCTGACCTCAGCTCAGGTCATGATCTCACCTTTCATGGGGCATTGGGTTCTGTGCTGACAGCTCAGAGCCTGGCACCTGCTTTGGATTTTGTTTCCCTCTCTCTCTGCCCCTCCCCTGCTCATTTTCTCTCTCTCTCTCTCCCCCTCTCTCAAAAGTGAATTAAAAAAAAAAAAAAAAAAAGAATGGCCAAACAATCTGGAAAAAGAAGAAAAGGGGTTCCTGAATGGCTCAGTTGGTTAAGTGTCCAACTCCTGATATCTGTTCAGGTTTTGAACTCACAGTCGTCGGATAGAGCCCCATGTCTAGCTGTGTGCTGACAGTATGGAGCCTGCTTGGGATTCTCTCTCTCCCTCTCTACCACTCCCCTGCTGGCATTCTCTCAAATAAATAAACTTTAAAAAAAGAAAAAAAGAACAAAGTTTAAGAAGTCATATTTCTCAATTTTAAAATTTACTACAAAACAACAGTAGCCAAGGCAGCCTTGGTACTACTGTAACAAAAGACACAGAGATCCATGAAACAGAATTAAGAGCCCAGAGATAAACTCATATATCAAATAATCTGCAACAAAGATGCCAAGACTATTCAAAAGAGGAAGAACAAAGAATGGTCTTTTCAACAAATGATTGAGACAATAGAATAGCCACAAAGAATGAGGTTGTACCCTTACACAATACCATGCACAAAACCCCAAAATTAATCAAAACCTAAATATAAAAGCCAAATTACAAAACTCTTAAAGGAAAACATAGGGGTAAAACTTCATGACCTTGAATTTAGCAATGGAATCTTGCGTATGAACCAAATGCACAAAAGATAAAAAACAGGTAAATTAGACATCATCAACTTTTAAAACTTTTGTGTTTCAAGTATACTATCAAGAAAGTGGGGGAAAAAAAGAGGGCACCTCGTTGGCTCAGTCAGAGGAGCATATGACTCTAGATCCCAGGATTGTGAGTTCAAGCCATACACTGAGTGTAGAGATTACTTTAAAAAATTTAGGATTAAAAAAAAAAAAACAAAAGTGAAAACACAATCCAAAGAATGGGAGAAAATATTTATAAACCATATATCCAGAATATAAAAGAACTATGACAACAAGGCAATTTTTTAAAAACTTTAAATGGGCAGAGAATTTAAATAGGTATTTCTCCAGAAATACCAAGATGTTCAATTTCATTGGTTATTAAGGAAATGCAAATCGAAACCACAATGACATACTGTTTCACATCTACTAGGAGGACTATAATTAAGAAGTCCAGGGGCACTTGGGTGGCTCAATCAGTTAAGCATCAGACTCTTGATTCTGACTCAGGTCATGATCTCATGGTCATGAGATCCAGGCCCGTGTTGGGTTCTGCACTGAGAGCACCAGCCTGCTTGGGAGTCTCTCTCTGCCCTCCCCCCGCCCCCGCTCATGTTTTTTCTCTCTCTCAAAACAAACATTAAATAAATAAAAACAAAACAAAAAGTCTAGTAACAACAGATATTGGTAAAAATGTGGAGAAAGTGAAGTCTCATACACTGCTGGTGGGAATGTAAGAGAGTACAGCCACTATGGAAAACAGGCTGGCAGCTCCTCAAAAACTCAAAATACAGAGTTATCGTTCGACCCAACAATCCCGCTCCTAAGTAGACACCCAAGAGAAAGGAAAGCATACAACTGATCACATAAATACTTGTACATGATTGTTCACGGCAGCTTCATTCTTAACATCCAAATAGTAGAAACAACTCAAATATCTGTCAACTGATGAAAGGACAAACAAAATGCTATATAATCTATGCAATAGAATATTATTCAGCCATTAAGAGAAAGGTACATGCTACAACTCAGATGAAACCCAGAAAACACGCTGAAAGAACTCAGACACAAAAGGCTGCATGTTATATCTTTCTAGATATATGAATCTCTCAGAAAAGATAAACACATAGAGACAGAAAGTGGATTAGCTGCTCCCTAGGGCTGGGAGAAGGGGTTCGGAGGGAAATAAGGAGTGACTACTAATGGATATGGGGTTTCTTTGGGAGGTGACAAAATACTGTTGTGGTAAACGTTGTACAACTAAAAACCATTAAACTGTACACTTGAAATCTGTGAACTGTAGGGTATGTAAATTATATCTCAATAAAGCTATTTAAAAAAATCCCTAAATGTTAGCTTACAGAACATGTGCACTAATTTTCCTTATGACAAAAATACCTAGAGTGACACAGTCCAATAGAATACAAGCCATATGTGTAATTTATACTTCTAGTAGACACATTTTAAAAAGCAAAAAGTGAAATATTAAACTTAATATATCCAGTATTATCACTTTGACACATAGTCAACATGGAAAATTGAGAGCTTTTATTTTTTTTAAATACTAAGTCTTTAAAATTAAGTATCTATTTTACCTTACAGCATTTCTCAATTTGGACTAGCCATCTTTCAAGTGCTCAATGGCTATATGTGGCTAATGGCTGCCATAGTGAGAGGTGGAGACCTAGAGATAAAAGTAAGAAAAAAAGCTCTGCTACACTGGCTAGCAAAACAAAGTAGAATCCAACTTTCTCCTTAAAAAAACGGCACAACCACTAACAAGTTCATGAAAGAAACAACTCTGGTTCTCTCCCCTATGTTCAGTCTGAAGTTTCTGGTCATCGGCAGCGAACTGCCTACCAAAATGTAGCTTCGGCCCATTATACTTTAAAGACTCCCTCATACTTTAAAATTCTAAGTTTGGGTTACATGTGGTGTAGCTCTAAAGCACATAAAAATCATGATTAAGTAAGTAAAATGTACAAATACAATCTTTTTCCAACTATGTAACAATGCATCAAGTATACCAAAACATAAGCAAGTGAAACTTGGTTTCATTTTTTATTATTATAAATTGTTTACTATTATTTTCATTATATAGTTTTTGGTGAAGGAGGAGACAAAAAGGAAGACTTTTAAGGCTAAAATGCTTCTAATCCTGTCCACAGGGGGAAAAAGCTCAGAAAGATAAAGAGCAGTTTTGTTCCTAGTCTGCATATTCAATTTGTTGATTCATGCATCAAGTTCATTAAAAAAAAACTTTTAAAGGAAAGAAAAAGAGTAAAGACAAACCAGGGAAATCAGCTAACCAGATAAAATCTGAAGCAGGAGAGTTGATCTTCACAGTATAGTTCACAATAATATTAAGAATAGAATCATCTTAAACTAGAAGCTTAAAAATATTCAGATGCCAGATACCAACTATAGATATACATTACTTTTACCCTTAATTGGTAATAGTCTTTCTTACTACCAAATTAAGCTCTTTTTTCCTGATTTCTATTATATATAGAATACACTCACAAAATTTACATAAGAGGAAAAAAATCAGGCTGTAATTCCCATTTCATAAAAAAGAATACTTAACATACCAAGCAATCCTCTGCATTTAAAATAAAATTTAGCTTAAAGAACTTCAATTTATACACAAATTTTCAGTAATCTATTTTATAAATTGAAGTACAGTCTTTAAAGATTTTTGTCTTTTTACCTGTTTAATTGTGTTCATATGCTGCTTCTCTGTTTCGGTTCTTTTTTTTAGTTCTTCTCTTAAATGGTCTTTTTCCGAACAAATGTCTAAGATGAGCTCCTGATGCTTCTTATTTTCTTTAATTAACCTAAATATAAAAAGGGTAGTGTAAGTAAAACAAAACTGGGGGTGTGAGTAAAACAATTAAAACTGGACGTGTGAAACAGAATCTGTCTGCAGATTATAGATACTTATGATAAATACATGGACATTCCTAAGTAATCCTTCTGTAATGACACATTATACTTTAAAAACATTCTCTAGAGGTCAGGTTATTGTCTTCTTGCTATAAATTTGTATATTTCAAATCAAGTGAAATATCAGATAAAGCAAACTGCCTTCTTTTAAGTTTACTTCTTCGAATTAGCTCAACTGTGCACTTCATCCCCTCAGTACCTGAATCAGTGCCAGACCAGTGGTGCCTAACCTAGGGCAAAGCCTTTCCTGGCATTTGCCTGAGACATTTTTGGTGGCCACAAAAAGGGGGGGGTGGGTGGCTACTGGATTCTTTGGGTGGAGGTCAGGGATGCTGCTAAACACTTTATAACACAGTACACCCCCGCCACCAACAAAGAATGATCTGTCCCCAAATGTCCACAATGCCGAGGGTGAAAAATCCTGCTTTTTAAGAATATTTCAGGGGCGCCTGGGTGGCTCAGTCGGTTAAGCGTCGGGCTTCGGCTCAGGTCATGATCTCACAGTTCGTGGGTTCAAGCCCCATATCAGGCTCTGTGTTGACAGCTAGCTCAGAGCCTGGAGCCTGCTTCGGATTCTGTGACTCCTTCTCTCTCTGACCCTCCCCTGCTCACGCAGTCTCTCTCAAAAATAAATAAAAAACATTAAAAAAATTTTAAAAAAGAATATTTCAATGATATTCTAATAGTTATAGAAGAAATTGAAATAAAATAAAAAATATATATAAAACAAAATATAAAAGTTGAAGTAGGAATTTCATTTGGAGTCCCCTAGAAAAATATAAATAAAACCTTAAAAAGTCAGAACCGTAAAATAAGGCATCTAAAAAAGTTAAGAATATTTTAGATTTTTAAAAAGTTTTTCTTAAGTTTTATTTCTTTTTTTTAAGAGAGAGACCATGAGCCGAGGAGGGGCAGAGAGGAGGAGAGAGAAAATCCCCAAGCCCCGATGAGGGATTCGAACTCACAAATCATGAGATCATGACTCGAGCTGAAATCAGGAGTCATATATTTAACTGATTGAGCCACCGTGGCACCCCTAGAATAGCAATAGCTATTACTTAACATTGATTGCTCAATTACTAAGTTAATTTTTAAGTGCATTAGTTCATTTAATATTCAGGTTTATAAAATTAGTAAGTATATGAAATTATTTTCTGTCTTATGGGGGGAAAAAAAACAACCTGAAGCCCTGTTCCAGGTCATATAAGTAGAAGGCGGTTAAACTAAGATTTGGACCTAGGTCTGATTCCATAGCCCAAGCCTTTCTCCTACTTTGAAGACTGCTCAACAAATGCTTACCTACTAGGTCCCTATATATATTTTTTTAAGTTTATATATTTTGAGAGCAAGCTTGCGAACAAGGGAGGGGTTGAGAGAGAAGGAGAGAATCCCAAGCAGCTCCACATTGTCAGCACAGACCTCTACATGGGGCTTGAACCCACAAACTGTGAGATGGTGACTTGAGCTGAAACCAAGAGTCAAATGCTTAACTGACTGAGCCACCCAAGCAGCCCCCATACCGTTCGATGTGCTAGAAGTATGTCAGCAAACTATCCCCACCCTCATGGTGCTTACATTCAAAGGGAGAAAATGAAAATAAACAACATAATAAAACGTCAGGTGGTGATCCCATCCTATTAAGAAAACTAAAGGAGGGCACTAGGGCAGAGAGTGACGCGAGCAGCGATTTTAGATGAGGCAGTCAGGGCAGGCCTCTGTGATGAGCACAGGTATACAGCGAGGAAGCAAGTCACATGAAGGTTTGGGAAGGAAGAAAACGTAGCACGCAAGTTTATTCAAGCCTTTTTGGCACAGTGGTTTAATTTACTTGTCCAGGTGTACACTCAAGTTGTTGCAGAAAACGACCTGCAACCCAAGAATCCTGACAACAGTTCACATGTAAACAATGTACGGAGGCAGAAGTGAAGAGCAGCAGACCCTCACATTGTCACATCTGATGCACAACTAACTGTTCTCCAGAATTCTGGTTGGGACCTTGGACGATATACTGATGTTAGAAAATAGAGAAATGGATGTGTAAACAAAGACATTTGGAAATAGACTGATTCATGAAAATTTAAGCCAAAGGAACTGAAAGGTAATTTTCTTTATAGAATATTAAATGAAGGCAAAACAAAAAAAATTTTAGTTGTTCTAGAGCTAACCTGAGTCACAAAGCATTTTCTTTGGAATTTAAAATATTATGTGTATAACAAAAGACTAACTTAAAATAATATCTAGTATTTTTAAATGTCTTAATGTGTACATACAATTCCATTAGGTTTGTAGACATGACAAATTTTCGATTCAGGAAGGTTGAGATGAACCACAAAACAGAGTTTGCAAGTGGAAGGGAGAATCTCCCAATGTTCAGACAGATGTTTTTAACAACTTAACTAGTTCATTTCAGATAACCACATTAAAAAGTCTTCTGAAGCCAAAGTAACTAGGCTCAGATTTTAACTCTGGCATCTACTAGCATGTGACCTTGAGTTCATCTCTCTGTGCTTCAGGTACCTCATCTGTAAAATGGGAATAAATAGTTCATACCACAGAGAATTATTGTGATTCCATGAGTTAATATATGTAAGTGCCAGGCATATAATCAACAGCATATAAGTACTTATTATTTAATGTACAACATCTTAAAATTTACAAGAGGGGCATTAAAGTGAGGAGTCCAGATCTGAGCAAAGTGGAAGGAGACACAGGGACAATCTCAAAAAAGGATCTGAAAGAACAGGTACAGAAGGAAAATGAGGAAGTTATCCTAAAAAATCAACAATAGTAAAAGCACTGAAGGTCTAAGCACAAAAGCATATAGTTTATTCAAAATGGCAGCATTCCAATAAGGGTATGAGTAAGAAATAGCCACTAGTTTGGGGGTAATATTTTTTAATGTTTATTCATTTTTGAGAGAGAGAGTGAGAGACAGGGTGTGAGTGGGGGAAGGGCAGAGAGAGAGGGAGACATAGAATCTGAAGCAGGTTCCAGGCTCTGAGCTGTCAGCACAGATCCCAATGTGGGGCCTTAACTCACAGATGGTGAGGTCATGACCTGAGCTAAAGTCCGATGCTTAACTGACTGGGCCACCCAGGAGCCCCTAGGGTAGAATTTTTTTTTT
>PJEM01002389.1:0-134470 GCA_004023845.1 Helogale parvula | reverse complement strand
CAGCCAAAATGTGGAAGCAACCCAAGTGTCCACTGACAGATGAATGGATAAGCGAAATGTGGTATACACATAAATTATTCATCCGTAAAAAAGGCATTCTGACAGGTGCCACAATATGGATGACCCTTGAGGACATCTGCTTAGTGAAATAAGCCAACTGCAAAAAGATAAATACTCTATGATTTCACTGTATATTAAGTATCAAGAATAAACTTTTAGAAACAAAGTACATCAGTGGTTGTCAGGGGCTGAGGGCAGGAGAATAGGGAGTTGTTTAATGGGTATAGAATTTCACATTTGAAAGATGAAAAAGCTATGGAAACTGGTTGCACAACAATAAACCTAACACTACTGAACAGTATGCTTAAAAATAGTTAAGATGGAGGCACCTGGGTGGCTTAGTCTGCTGAGCGTCTGACTTTTGATTTCAGCTCAGGTCATGATCTCATGGTTTAGGAAATTGAGCCCTGAGTTGAGTTCTGCGTTGACTGTGTAGAGCCTGCCTGGGATTCTTTCTCTCCCTCTTTTCTCTGCCCTCCCCCACTTGTGCACACTCCTCTCTCTCTCAAATAAATACACATTTAAAACAAATACTTGAGACAGTATATCTTATGTGTATTTTGTCACAATCTAAAAAACTGAAAACAGAAAAAAAGAAGGGCTCTGGGTGCTTAAGAGATTCAAGTTCATTGGATAAACCAATGGAGGGTAAGCTGGCTTGGAGAAGACTGATCAGCTGAGGCAGAAAATCCAGAAGAGGGGCATCTGGGCAGCTCAGTTGGTTAAGGTTCAGGTCATGATCTCAGGTTGTGGGATCAAGCCCCAGGGCAGAGCCTGCTTGGGACTCTCACTTTCCCTTTCTCTCTGCTCCTCTCCTCCACTCTCCCTCAAAGTAAATAAATTAAAAAAAAATCTATAAGAGTAAACACCGGAAGGAGATCATTAAAAGCCAGTTATCTATCTAGCAATATTTGAATTATAGTATATTCTCTTCTGTCACCCTCCTCTAGTACATAGATTACCTCCATTCCTTTCTCTTTCTATGTATCTCCCATTCCAAACTTTTTTAAGTATTATTTTTAAAAAAGAGAATCAGTCTGTATTTTACTGAAGGTTAGCATGTTTTATTTTCCTTTTTTAAAGATTATAAAACACTCCCTAAACATTTGCATCACTTAAATAAAAAAAAATCTAGAATAAAAATACAGGACAATATAATATCATTAAGAAAAGATGAAATAAAATTAAACTATCATTAAAATAGAAATTAACTATCAATCCAAGAGAAGTCTAAAAATAACAAAGTTCTTAATTACTGATAACTAGCCAGTTCTGCTCTCTAAATTTCAATTCTGAAAACCAATGAAATTACAATGGAAATTTTAAGAAAAGCTTTTTGAATTATATGAATTGTTGTTTCCTTTTGAATTTCTCATAGTTTTAATAATATGCTCTATATTCCTTCAAAACTGAAAAACTTGATCTACCTTTATAAATATTTCTATATCTTTAATGAACTCACATTAATATGTATTCCTTTAGGCATATATTAAGTAACCACAAACTTGACATTTGCTCAATTATTCAGTACATATTTGTTGATGAGCGACAACATGCAGGACTATTGTGATATTAAAAACTGACAAGATGATACTTTCCTTTAAAGAATTCAATCTTTAATCCTGGGGGGGGGGGGGCCAAAAAAATTAAAACCTTACTTCTTTATGGTGTGCTCCTGCTGTAAATACTTCTCCTGCACACACTTTTCAAACATAACTAATGCATGTTCTCCCTTATTCATTCCATTTGGTACTCGGTGTTCTTCTGCAAACTCTGTAGATAAAAGCTCAGATTCTATTTCTTCCAACAAATCCTCTGAGGCTGAAACATTCTTTATTTTTGAAATAAGTTTCTTGGTGCAGTCTGTATCATAAGGACTTTCCGAATAAGCCTTTTGATTTGCTGCTTCTGTAAACGTAGATGACCTCAATTCTGCCAGTATCTGTGTCACTGTCTGCTCAGTTTCATGTGTTTTCGAAGCTTGCTCTATAAAATCTCCACCAGGAAAATTAGCTAGTTGTTCAGAATTTTCTGGGCATATGTCTGTTTTAGCACAAGAATCCTTCCCTCCACCATGATCCTGAATATAGTTTTCCTGTGCTTCAGTCTGACTGTGTTCGTTAGGCTGACATAAAGTTTTATCAAAATTCAATGATGGCAGCGTAGACTCATTTTCTAAGCCGCTGCTGTCACCACCAGACAACAAGTTGCAGGAGTCTTCCTTTAATTCAAATGTTTTCCCAATACTTTTATCAGAGGAAACGGAGGCTACGTGCTCTGCCTCTGACATGCTGACTGCCACCACGTCACTCTGCACTGCTTCAAATCTGTTCCCGATCTTCGTTTTACATCTAAAAAAGTCAAAACATCAAAATTTTAAAAAATTTTAAAAGTTTGTAAACTATGAACTCATCTGTATTTGCATATACTTAATGATGTAAAATAATTAAGGTGACAAATTTACCAGTAATAACACTTTTAAAAGCCTTTCTTTGAGGGAGTTAAAAAAAACCCACAACAAAATAAGACAGGCAATCCAAGTGTGCCGCGACCAGTAGGATGATACAAATCTTACTCTTTCCTCCTTTAATTTAGTCACACAACTTCACTTCAGTTGCAATCTGGCATTCTTTAATCATTCCTATAAGATGTAGGGTATGAAATACACAAGTTTAAATTGTTAGAATTCAACTGAATTGTTCAGAACTCCTTCAGCTCCATGAGAGGACAAGACACACTCAAAGAATCTGTAAGAAAATACTGAATAAGACCCCAGCAGAAACAACAGAAGAAAAAGATTATAAAACAATGCACATTAACGATGAGAACAATTTACTGAGAAGGAAAACTCTATCGATAGCCCAGGCTCTTAAAGCTGGGTGTTAAAGATCCCTGACAGGAATTTGTTTTTCATCCAGGCAAAAATCCAGGAAGTGCCATGGTGATTTCCAAACATTCTCATCAGGAATAAACAACGTTCAGGGCAACTCAAATGGAGCCTATACACACTGCCCGGGTCATAAAAGAAACACTGATTAAACGAATTCAACAACTAGAATACATTTTTATGCTGTTTCTGAGGGTTACTATTTTAGCTGTTTTCTGAACATTAGTCAACTTCAAAAATTATTCTAAGACAGATAAATATGAAAAAGAACCATCAGCTTCTTTTATCACATCACAGGGTAGATGAGCTATCAGTGTCATGTAAGGTTGCACAAGAAAGGGGGTAGATCATAGTTTTGACAGAAACTAGAAAAATAATTCCACATGGAAGATATAGTATTTATGGAAACAAAACAAAAATATAAAAATTTTTGAATAACAGAAAGATATACATTCACATCAGACTGTGATGGAAGTATTGGTCAGGGACTGTGGAAAAATGATGAGAGGCTGTCGAGGAGAACCTCAGAAGGATATGCAGGAATGAATGTGATGACAGACCATAAATCATGATGGACGTGTATACTTGATAATGCTGTAGTTCCTAGCACATAGACTCTCAAGTATTGAATTAAAGTACAGAAGTGATCTAATAAAACTTGTACTGTATTTGAGGAATATTCTTTTAGGAATGTAGTTAATGGGGAAGAATAATTCTAAGAAAAGAAGACCAGTTTGTTAAGTACCCTGTTTTTTAGTTTAGACTGCCCGTCAAAGATGGTATCAACTAGCATGGCACTGGCCTTAATCCTACAAATTACCTATCTGTATAACATATTTTCAAACCACCAAATAGAAATTATCATTAACTTGCTGTATATATGTTATAACTAAGACAAAGCCCTCACTAGTATTAAAGGCTTGGTATAGACAACACAAATTAATGCAGTAAGTTATAAAGGTCTCATAAGCATGCTGTATTCTAAAATCTAAGACAAAATGATTCTCACACAGGGGCATTACCCACCTATATAGTTCTCCCTAAAGTAAGACCCTGTGATATATAACTTGTTACTGTGTTGCTGATGAATTTGAAGTATTAATTTAGAAACCAATCTAAAAACTAATGAAGTGGTTTTAAACATCATAACCAATGTTATAGCAACTGAAGGTGAACTCGGAGCTGACCAAAATAATAGAGAACAGATAAAGAATCTATTTAAATTAGTTAAGACAAAGGCATTGTGACTCTCCAGCACAGAGCAAGTAAGAAGCAGCTTTATCATCAGAGAATGTGTGCCATGCTTTGTCAAGAGAAAAGCACTAAGCAAATACTGGTTATTATCCTTTTATCCAGCTTTCATATTCTCCTTGGTTCAGTCTTCACCCTTTTTTCCCCTCCTAGAATTCATCCACTTTGATAATTTGAACCAACAACTCCTAGCTGATACTCACATTAGTTACTTTGAGTCCTGTGTTCTTGAGTTAGATAATGAAGTATCTGTTCGCCTTCAGTCGGTCTCTGTACCAGTATTAAAATCTCCATCTGAATTAGGCATTTCAAATGGATATTCTACCACAGCCTCAAACTGAAAATGGCTTAAAAAATCTCCAATCAAAATTGCAGCTCCTATAATTGAGCACTCTCAGCTAATCCTTTCTGTCAATGGTATCATATTTCTTAGTCATGACTCCTTCCTTTCCTTTGCCCTCATATTCTTTTACCAATTTCAAGTCTCCTCCAGTTATACCCTCCTTTCTACTGCCACTGTCCCCTACCTACAACCCAATCCAGGTGTAATCATACCTTTAACACTTGAAATGTTCTCAGTCTTACTGCATTCCTATTACCCTTGCAACTCCAAGTAAACAAATAAGGAGCATAATGAAAAGTGTAAGTGACTTGAGATAGCACTAGGTCAAGTGTCACCCAATCCAGAAAAGGGGCTGAAGCAAGCCTGTACTACAATAGCTCTGCCCCAGGGGGACAGGAGCTGCCCTATGAAGTGAGCCAGCCCCGATGGCAGAAGGGGCCAGGGAGCTACAACACTGCCCCAGAAGGTCCACACACACCATCTCCGCGGAGACTACCACCAAATGCAACCAGATGAATCAGACTAAGGCCAGGGAGACCTCTTTCCTCTTTGGAGGTTCCTATAATAAGAATTCTACCTCCACTGTCTGGGCTTCTGCCAACTACAAAAGGGCTAGCTAGAGGGGGGAAAAAAAAGAGGAAACACATTTTTGAAACAAATCACCTCTTCTTTAACTCAAGCAGCTGGAAACAACTTCATCCTTTCTTCAGGTAGAACAAGGAGTTTGTAATGTTTTCTGTTGCTTGTTTTGTTTTTTAAACAAAACCTATCTTAATTTCTGGAATAAGTTTTCTCTAGTAATGAAAAGTGGCAGAAAGATATATCAAACCCAGACATTTTTAAGGGACTGTAATTCAGAGGGAGTGAGAAAGGATGGGGCCGTTTTACACAGTATGATTACAGACCTAAGGACTAAAACCATTTTATGTTTATACCTCAGAGCTGTGATTCCTCCTCAGTAAACCAGTCATACAACTCGTCCAATCTTATCTCTCAACACATTCCTAAAATCCTAGGTCTTCACTATAATCTACCAGTCCCTGAAGATTCCTCCAATCTGCACATTAACATTTCCATGGCTTTACTGCCATGGAGAATGTCCTTCCTTTCAGTCTATTCAAAGCCTGATTGCATTTAAAGGACCAATTCTAAATCCACATCTTTCTCCAAATTTTCTCATTTTAAGTACAAAAGTAATCTCTCATGTAAAGGAAAATATACAGCATTTATATACACTCATCAAGCACCCAGTCCCAGCCTTCCTTATGACACTTCAGGACAGTCTTCAGCTTTTTAAATGAGCTCAGGTTTCAGAGGAACCTCACTCTGAACTGAATCAAACTTCTACATTCTCAAGCAATATAATAACGGTAATAATGAATAAATCTATCATATATTCTTTGCTACATTTACATTTATTCTTGCAAATGTTAAATGTTGTGCAGTAGTTTTCAATGAGGGTAGGACCCACTGAGTTTATATATGATCTGAAACTTGTAATATACAACCAGTGCAAAACGAAAGTCTGTCTCATTCTGAATATTCATCTAAGTGGAAAAAAAATAAGTCTGTTTTTATGATTACCTCAGCTTAGACCATTTTACATATTTACATTAAAGGAAGCTTAGTTTAACCGCAAAAGACAAGTACTTTCTATACGGTTGCTCAGTATATGCCCTTGACCTTTCACATAAATTGACATCCAGTAACCACTTCGTTTGCAAACTAAGTTTTCTGATGCTCAAATGAATACGACTTGCACAACAAAAGGGGTTGAGGAAAATCTATGGGTATATATGTAGCAAAGCCATCACCAAAGATTAATAACTGCACAAGATTATATACAGTGAGTTTGATTCTGTCCACAGTTAACCAGGTAACTGGGGTGTGGGGGGAGGAACCAGTCAGCTGAGTCCCCTTGCTGGCCTCCAGTTGGCAACAGAGATATAGGCCAGTTTGGCTGCAGTCCAAGTTTTTTCTTTGGAGACAGGAGAATTTTCATTGACATTACTGATGATCCAATAGCCTAAGAGCAGTTAGACATAGGTTTACAAGACTATTTTAATTAAGAGGTGCTCATACAAATCTAATCTACACTCCCATATAAGGCTATAGTGATAATTACAGTATCTATTCCTTTTTTTTTGAGGTCAAAGTAAGACAGACTATCTGACTTTTTAGCAACTCTTATTCAATAGGGAAAAATACTGTATTTAAACCGTAGCAGTCACAAAATTCCTCAGTTGAAGCATTTTCCCCAGAGTCAGTTCTGTTTCTGACACAGTACTACAGGACCAATCCACACTTCCATCTTGTTTCAGGAGTGAGAACTGGTTTCGCTCTTACTGGAGCTCATCAGCTGTAGGCAACTGGTCACGAAACATTTTTTATTTGCCTTCAAGCCAACCATTATCCACTTTTGTTTTATTTATATATTAACATTTATTCTTTTTTGAGAGACAGAGTACAAGCGGGAGAGGGTCAGAGAGGGAGGGAGACACAGAATCTGAAGCAGGCTCCAGGCTCTGAGCTGTCAGCACAGAGCCTGATGCAGGGCTCGAACTCATGAACTGTGAGATCGTGACCTGATCCAAAGTCAGACATTCAACGACTGAGCCACCCAGGCTCCCCAGTTTTATTTCTTAATGAGAAAACTCACATTTCTACAAAATTACTTCCATATAAGAGCCTTACAAATAAAATAGTCTTTTAATAGCTTCTAGTACTATTACTTGTTTTCTTAGTAATCAGCTATATATACAATAAAAAGCTTAAGCTTACTCAATATAATGTAAAAACAAATGAATCCAATCCTCAGATATTTGGTAATAAGTTAACAAGCCTCATACAAAAGTACCAAGTCACAAATACATTTTCAAACTATTAATTCATTCACCATATACGTATTGAGCATGTATTATATGCAGGTACTGTTCTATGTGTTGGGAACATGGCAGTGAAAAAACATGCATTCCTTCAGGAATTTAAATTTTGGTATAGTGGACAGTATATATAAAAACTCTAAGTTAAATCTTTTACGCTTTGTGTTTACAGCTTTTTAATATGAACATCTGTCAGTGTTCCCTCAGAAGCTATAGAAGATATGCGTAAGTGTTTTAAATTCAACAGAAAAATCTGGCTCAGTTCAGCATAAATATTTTACAACTACATATTTTAAACTTACAAACTATACCATTTGAGTCTCAAGTCACACTAGCTGTATATTTCTTAGATAATGTCCGCTAAGATAAGCAAGTTGAGTCCGTGAGAGCACTTCTCTTCTTAAATATAATGGTTTACTGTCCTTTGAAGGCAAAGTACCTTAAAAGGTTTTTCACATATTCCCCAAATACACATTGAAAGCAGCATGAACAAAAGATAACTTATCTGATCAATTCTAGGAAGGTTCTGATATGGCAATTAAAATCAGAAGGAATAAACAACATCAAAAATGCATCCAACATAATCTGATCACAATCCCCAAGTTAACTGATTTCTGATGGATGTTACCTTTAAAATACACACACTTTCCTGGATGAAGTTTCTTTTTTTTTTTTTTTTTTAATGTTTTTTATTTATTTTTGAGACAGAGAGAGAGACAGAGCATGAGCAGGGGAAAGGCAGAGAGAGAGAGAGGGAGACACAGAATCAGAAGCAGGCTCCAAGTTCTGAGCTGTCAGCACAGAGCCTGATGTGGGGCTCAAACCCACGAACGTGAGATCATGACCTCAGCTGAAGTCGGGAGGCTTAGCCGACTGAGCCACCCAGGCTCAAGTCCCGGATAAAGTTTTTAAACACAGAATAAACTGTTAGGATAGAAAGGAACCTGTGTAAAAAAACATGAAAACACTTTCACATGATGAAAATATCAGAAACTGAAGTTCACAGAAGGCAAATTGAATTCTACTTTTAAAAGATTAAAAACTAAAAACAAAGATTAAAAACGAAGGTATTTCAAAAATCTAGATAAGTCCTACCAAAAAGGAGAAATATTTTGGACAGTAGTCACATTTTTTTTTTTTTGTAATTTTTTTAATGTTTATTTTTCAAAGAGAGAGAGAGTTGCGAGCAGAGGTGGGACAGAGACAGAGACACAGAATCCTAAGCAGGCTCCAGGCTCCAACTAATAGAACTGCGAGATCACAGCCTGAACTTAATTAAGTTGGGTGCTAAACAAACTGAACCACTCAAGCACAACCAGTAGTCACAATCTAATTAAGCTTGTAAGTAAAAATGTAACTTTAATATTCTGAGTTTCCATTACATAAAACATATTAATAGATTTTTAAAGTTGCCTTTAGTTTACGGTTAAAGAGTATGAGGCCAAGGTCAGTCATCCCTATGGAGTTTGTTTAGGCTTGCACCCAACACTCAGGGCAGAGTAAATTTTAGGGTTATGTGCATTATATCACAAAAAAACGATACTACGACAGACTCAGGGCAATAGATGCAGCAAGAGTCCCCCCAAATAGTACCAAATCCCATGAGAGGATAACAGGAAAAAGAGAAATTATGAACCATCAAGATTCCAGGAAAAAGAGGTTAAGTAGCCATATAATCTATCACATTATTAAGTCATATGTTATATGATCAGTTTAGTATCTTAGACACATGCAATTTTATAAATCCCTAATAATAAGTTTTAAAGCAGAAAGTTTTAAATATAGAAATCTTACTTTGAAGCTATCTGTAGAGAGCTATTTAAACTTTACTGAGTCTCAGGAAATATAAAAAGCTTTCAGCTAATTTTTTCCAAATCTGAAAATTAAAAGAAGGGGAAGGAAGGGAAAAAATGACCTATAGTTCCCTCTTCAAAAAAGACAACTAATAAAAAAAAAAATTAAAGTGGTAAGTCTGCCTTCTAGTAAGTGGTTCTGGTTAATGTTTAAATTTTGAAACCACCTTTGGCCTGGGCTCAGTTAACATGGTATAATATAGTACACCAAAAAAAATTATTTATCGGTACTTACTAGATAATCATCCTATAGGAGACTACCAGTTCCTGTGTCCTAATACATGCATACTCACTCAGAAGCCAATCAGCATTTTCCTTGGCCGGGTTTAATTTCTACTTTGTATCTATTGCCCTGCCATCCCAATATTATTCCATTTGTTTACTTCTTCGCCCAAATTGATTTTTTAATATGTTTATTTATTTACTTTTGAGAAAGAGAACAAAGGGGGGGGTAGCGTGGAGGGAGATAGAAAGGGAGACAGACACAGAATCCCAGGCAGGCTCCAGGCTCTGAGCTGTCAGCACAGATCCCTGGGCCGGGACTTGAATTCACAAATTCACAAACCGTGAGATCGTGACCTGAGCAGATGCTTAACTGATGCCTAATCGATTGAGCCACGCAGGCGGCTCAGACCAAATAGATTTTTAAAATCTCAGTAGCTAAGAAATACAGTTCAAAGAAGTCTGAAATCATGAGATTTCAAATGGTTTCAAAATCAAATGATCTACGCTCCTAGGGTTGCCCTGAAATGAATACTAAATGTAACACTGAAGCACCCTAAGCCCGATGAACGGTTATGAGAAATTCAAGATTTAGCTTTATTATTGAAAGCCAGAGATAAGGGATAAAAAAAAATCCTAATCTACTGAAAGAAAAAAGAACCCACGAAACTTGAAACCAAGGATTCTTACTTTAACATGGAACTGTTAGAAGAATGTGGAAAACTAATGCAGATTTCTACTCACTCTTTAAAGGGAAAGAGTTTTCTAAATTTCTAAATACAGCTGCTTCGACCTATCATCTCCTCGTAAAGAGTCAACATACAATACAGTTACCTTCGCTTCGAGATTTCAGCACGTAGCTGTAAAAAGGTATTTTTAAATAATATACCAGTGTACTAGGCAACTGCCATCAGGAATGCGTCGCTGAATAGCACTGAAGGACAAGTCTTGCATTCACGGGTGAAGGAACTAAAAAGTTAAGAGTAGTTACTGTGCTGTGCTACCCTTTCATGTTGTTAGCCGTTAACCTCTGAAACACCAATTACTCTGAACTTCCACTGTTTAAAAGAAATCTCGAGGTTTATATGGTGGTATTCTGAATTTGACAAGGCTTTAAAAATAATAACATCAACAGAAACGCAATCCATGCATTTCTAGGGGAAAAAAACAAGAATACAGGCACAAGCCAGGCATTTCTTCATTATTTGTTTGCCTGTCACAGCGTAAAAAGCAATTTTAATTCTTTGTAAGATTTGTGAATTACTCAATAACTCGTTGAATTTAAAGTAAAATAAAAACACCAAAAAGGAAGGAAAAAAAGAATGAGGCCAATCATCATTCTTTTCTATTCCTCTACTGATGAATAAACAGTTGAAAAGCAGCTGTACAGAGAATAGTATACTTTATTCACAAGGAGATAATTCAGTTTCCCAATCAATGTCTCTTGAACCTTGATCTTTCCCACAAGATCAACTCAGCAAATACGAAGGTGAGGTCGGTAGTTAGTAAGGCTACACCCACAATTAGCATACCTATCCATTTGGTCCTTTTTCAAGGATTATCTGCACAGCTCTTGAAATACTGTTGCACTGGTTTACTGCATACTTTTCTTACCAAAACTTCCAGCCTATCATTTTGGAAGAAGTAAAAAACGCTAGGCATCAAGGGAACATCAAACACACACAAGCAGAAAACTGCCAAATGCCTGGTACCCTATCCCATTATTTTTTACTAAACTAATTCCCACCGGTAACAAGACTATCAAGAAAAAGGAGGAGATTCTAATCCTGATGCTGCGACTCCAAATTCAGGCCTCTTTAAACAAAACCACGATATGAATGTTAGCTACAGCTGTTAAATTGTTAACAGCTAAGCATTAATGACACCTGCGCTGCCCCCAGGCTTGGTACTAGGAGACACGTAGCAAGCAGAGCCTTCCCCATGTTACAAGTTTGGTAAACACAAATTTGAAATATCTTTACCAGCCAAGGTTTGGCTTGATGTTCTTGGAAGAAAAGCAACATAAAACTAAGAAGAATATCTTTCACGTCCAATATAAAAAAAAAAAAACAAAATCTTCTTTAAGTTACTTATGACCTTAGTAATGGAAGTGTTTAGAAAAACGGTAAAAAGTCGCCACAACAGTAAACATAAAACACACAGTCAACTTGCAGACGAAAAGAGAAACAGGCGATTGAGTCTACGAAAAATCACCAAACAGGTGGGGCTTAGCCGCAGTTCGCACTGGGAGGCCAGGCAATCGGCCCAAATTCGAATGCTCTCAGGGCACCACTCGGGAGGCGCGGCCCCAGGACCCCCGCCGATCTCTCGGCCGCCGCTCTCCAAGTCGGCCCGGGACCCAGGGAAGAAGACAGGGACAGGAAGGGACACCTAACTCTGTCTCCCTAGCGCTCACCTGCCTCCACTGTTCCCGACAGAGGCCAAGGCGGACGGCCGACCCGGGACGCGCAGAACCGCGGGAGACGTGGGCAGTCTCGCCGCGCCGCCACCGCGACTCCCGGTCCGCTTGAGCCACCCGTCAAGCACTCACCCCACTTCTCCGAGCTTCAGGCCGCACCCCTACCGAGGCCGCTGAAGCTCCGGGTGAGGACCTAATTTCTCCATATCGGGGACCGGCAGGCCAGGACGTGCGAGGAGACAGAGAAAAGGGACAAGACCGACACCGCGGCCCCTCCTTCCAGGCTTCCTCAAACCCCCGCGGAGCTGACACATCAACAAAGATGGCGGCGACGCTGAAGCCGGCCCCACTACAGCTGAGTGGGCGGGGCTCCCTGGGGCAGCCAATCAGCGAGACGCAGGGGGTGTGACGCGACGCACCTCGGGGCCAGTGTAACCTGTCTGCAGTGGGCGGGGCCGGGGCAGCACCGCCTCCTGCTCTCGAAGCGCCGAGACCCGAGCTCAGACTCCAGGTACCTACGCCCCAACTGACTCGGCTACCCCGCGATCTTGCTGGTCCTGTCTTGTGTACCGCGCCACTCCTGACCCAAGCCTGTTCTTTCTTTCTGGAGAAAGCGCTCCTTGGATATAAGCCCACCTCACCTTTTGACCCTTCTCGTATTAGGGGCATAAAGCAATAAAAGAGAATTCGAAAATTTGTGACTTCCCGGCTCTGATGCGGAAACCCTGCACCTGACATAGGAGGAATCAGCAGGAGCAGCCTACCTGCTGGTCGACAATTCATCTCTGGGAGAGATTCTGGGGGTTTCCATAACGCCGCGTTCGTGTGTACAGCATGGCACTCATTGCCATTGTTTAATAATAAACTGTTGGTGCGTTCCACCAGGCTGTGAGCGCCTTGAGTGCGGGAAGTTCCCTATCCCGCCTGCCGGATGTCCTTATACGCAGCGTGGGGAGTGACATGCCTGAGCTGCTCAATAATTAGCAACAAAAAGTGTATTGGGGGGGAGGGGGGAAGTGTATTGAATACAGTTGCTTAAACGGGTCCAGGTAAGGTGAACAGTTTCAGTCTGGGGAGGTTTGGAAACCTTCTGTTCAGTGAGGTGATGTTCTTTGGTTTAGGACTCCTTATTCACAATTTAGGAGTGAAAATAGTTAATTCTGACAAGTTGTCGAAGTGAGAGTTTGTAAAGCAATGCTAGTTCCTGTTCTGTTAAGCTTCTTTGATACTAACTGCTGGGGGTGGAAATCACTAAAAAATTCAACATTGTGTAACTCTGTTCCTCTTTCCTTTTAACAGGAAATAGCACCTCCTTCCTTAAATGAAAACAGTGCAGTGAAACACACATTGCAGTGTAATCAAACATTCCTAGTGAGATATATTATTTCAAGGGAAAATAAAAATTTAAGCATTTTCACAACTCATGGTCAGTAGTAACATTCATATTGTTTCTGAAATATACATATTAATAATACTAAGCATTAAAGTAATTAACGTTCCTCTTTTTTTTAATGTTTGTTTATATTTGAGAGAGAGAGAGTGAGAGACAGTGAATCAACAGGGGAGGGGCAGAGAGAGAGGGAGACAGAATCTGAAGCAGGCTCCAGGCTCTGAGCTGTCAGCACAGAGCCGACACAGGGCCGAAACCACAAACCCTGAGATCATCACCTGAGCTGAAGTCAGATGCTCAATCGACTGAGCCACCCAGGCACCCCTAGTAATTACGTTTCTCAAAACCAAGATTTTCAGTATTGGAGAAAGGAAATACAAGTACATCATCAAATAAATTAAGTAAAAATTCTGCAAACCTAAATTTGAATTTAGAAATATCAGTATGAACTCATGTGTTTTTTTTTCATTAAAATCTGTCCACTGAAAAGGCCTGAAGCAACCACCAACCCAATGCACACCCCTATTCTCCATCATTTGTTAATATAATTTCCCACTAAGGGTCACCTGGGCTCCTCTTGGAAATCAAGGACTGTTTCTAAGTCTGGGGCAAGAAAGATACAAGAAAGTCGAAGACATGTTGGTTGTATCAGAAAGCAAAGAAGAAAATGAAGATAATAGGAGTTGTGTCAAAGACTCAGGGGCCAATTCAAAGGTATGCGCACAGGTCAACAGACAATTAAGCATTCAAAAGTGGCAACAGCAACTGATTGAGATACATCTACTACATGAAAAATTAGTGTGTGTTGATTTTTTAAAACACTATTTGGTCACCTTTGGAGATGCTGAAGAATCATCACATTCTGAAAACTGATAGAAGAATCAAGCATCCTAACTTTCTTGTAACAAACTGAATCTCAATCAAATAGTCGATGTGGTGGGTGCCTGGGTGGCTCAGTTGGTTGAGCGTCTGACTTTGGCTTAGGTCACGATCTCACGGTTTGTGGGTTTGAGCCCTGCATTGGGCTCTCTGCTGATTGCTAGCCAGAGCCTGGAGCCTGCTTCAGATTCTGTGTCACTCTCTCTGTCCCTCCCCTGTTTGCACTCTGTCTCTGTATCTCTAAATAAATAAATAAATAAATACTTTTTTAAACAGTATGGTAAAGTTCTTCACAGAATTCTGGATAATAAATGCAGAAGATAAATTTTTGCCATTTTGCTAGGCCTAATGAAATAATGGACCTAGTTAACAATCATCACTGAGTCCAGAATCACTAGATGAAAACCCAGTGGAAAACCTTATAGTAGATGGATGGTCTGACAACACTTGAACCTGCTAGATCAATTTTAATATCTCGCAAAGAGAAACAACTAAATATTAAATGTCTTCGGATATGATGCAATAGAGGAACACCTGTGAAATATTCTTACCAGAGGGGATGTACTCAAAACTGAATGTAAGAAGAACTACCATTAGTTCAATATGTAAATTGCAAGAAAATGATTAAAAGGAAATCTTGTTTGGGGAACCTTGGTGGCTCTGTTGGTTAGGTGTCCAAGTCTTGACTTCGGCTCTGGTCATGCATGGTTTCATGGCTAATGAATTCCATCCCTGTGTCGGGTTCTGCTCTGACAGCATGGAGCCTGCTTATGATTCTATCCCCCTCTCTCTACTCTTCCCCCCATTTGGTCTTTCTCTCTCAAAATAAATTTTAAAAAAAACCTAAATTTTTAAAATAAGGAAATCTCTTTTTACTTATTTATTTTTGAGAGACAAAGAGAGACAGCATGAGAAGGGGAGTGTCAGAGAGGGAGGGAGATACAGACACCAAAAACAGTCTCCAGGCTCTGAGCTAACTGTCAGCACAGACCCCGACTTGGTGCCTGAACCCACGAACCGTGAGATCATGACCTGAGCCGAAGTGGACACTTAACCGACTGAGCCACCCCAGACACCCCTGGAGATTACTTTTTAAAGTATACTACTGAATACAAATATGGGATCTTGTTTGGAGGCTGATTTGAACATAACAATTATTAAAAATCATGTGAGACTCTGGAAACTTTAAATACAAATTTTATGATATTAAGAAATTATTAGTGGGGCACCTGGGTGGGTCAGTACATTAAGTGTCCGATTCTTGCTTTCTGCTCGAGTCATGATCTCTTGATTTCGTGGGATTGAGTCTCATATTGGTCTCTGTGCTGCGAGTGCGGATCCTGCTTGGGACCCACTCTCTCCCTCTCTCTCTCTGCCCTTCTCACTCATGCACATGCTTTCTCTCAGAATTAACATTTTAAAAAAGAAATTATTAGCTTTAAGTTTTGGTGATGCTTTTAAAAGTTATGATCTTTTGGGACACCTGGGTGGCTCAGTTGCTTGAGAGTTTGACTTCGGCTCAGGTCATGGTCTCACAGTTCGTGGGTTGGAGCACCATGATGGGTTCTGTGCTGATAGCTCAGAGCCTGGAGCCTGCTTCCAGTTCTGTGTCTCCCTCTCTCTCTGCCCCTCCTGCACTTGCTCTGTGTCTCTTTCTCTCAAAAATGAAAACACCGAAAATTTTTTAAAAGTTATGGTCTTTAAAGACACATACTTTGATATGTATAGATAAAAAGATGCAATGTCCCAGAAAGCAAAATGATTTTAAAAAACCCAAATAAAATAATCACACATTAATGGGAATATGTCAAAGGATAAAAGAGCCAACTAAAAGAGCTCCCAATGGCCAAAGTTGGAAAAATTTGAGCAAGCAAATAAGTTCGTGTTGTATTACAACTCAAAATGTAAAATAGGGATGGTGCCTGGGTGGCTCAGTGAGTTAAGCGGCCGGCTTCAGCTCAGGTCATGATCTCACGGTTCGTGGGACATGTGCTGACAGCTAGCTCAGAGCCTGGAGTCTGCTTCAGATTCTCTGTCTCCCTCTCTCTGACCCTCCCCTGCTCACGCTGTCTCTCTCTGTCTCTCAAAAATAAATTTAAAAAATATTTTAAAAAAACGAGTTTATACTAATACATATACTGTATGTATGGTTGAATATATTAATAAGTGAGGAAGAGACAAATCTCCCATGCAAAAAATAAATTGAAATAAAGCCTGTATTTGGCCCTTAAAGAGGGGAAGCAAAACCTCTCTTTCTTAGGTGTAGACTATGTATAATGACTTCCTTCCAAAGTGTATGATATGCAAAGAGAGGGAAAACAAAAGTCACTTTAGAGTACAGAAACCTGAAGAACACCAGTCTGGTGGTGGGGTCCCAGGCATGCTATAAAGGTACATACAAGAATTGTGTCCTTCCACAATGTCAGCTGTATTCAATCATACGTCAAGACTAATGTAATTTGTAAAGCAGTTTCAGGATTCTAAACTCAGAGATTTCACTACGTATTTAACTTGGCTTCATAGACATCATACATGTACACTATAAAGTTCTGAGATACAACAAATGAGATACAATAAGGATAAGAAGTTCATGAGCAAAACAAAGTCTGTGAGCGCACAGTTAAGATGAAGACTTGGTCGGTTCTGGGCCAGCTCTAGGCACCTACCGCTTAATATGTTCAAAAAGTGGAGGATCTCAATTATGTTCCGAGATCAATCAGGCAGAATCTCCGGCAGCAGGTGGGCAGATGGGGAAAGGTCAGCCCCCAGAGAGTCTGGCAGTTTGCTGCAGAAATCCTCACTTTTTAGAGAAGTTTAATCAATCTTGGGCCTTTGCAGGTTTCCTCTAGTGCTAGTGATTATCAGCTCCTGGTTCTTCCAAGCCTTACAGGTTATTAGTCCTTAGTACTTCCAGTCTTTACTGGTTTTGGTGACATCTTGTGTTAGCTGCAATCCTCTTGGCTGCTTTTCTGATTACATCACAACTTGACATGAGGGACTCCATCTTGCTCCTTGCAGGTGGAAAGCATCAACTGTCAGGAATCATGTTCAAGAATGTACACTTGATATGATGCAATGCGAATGGCACTTTACCTCTGTAGCCTTTTTTCCAAAAATCTATTAACTCCAGTCTTCTGATGAGAAAAAAAACATCAAACTCAGCAGTGAGGCATCTTGTCAAGGTCATCGAAACAGGGAAAGTCTGAAAAACTGCCATAACCTAGAAGACATGAAGTCCTAAGGAGTCATGACAACGAAACATAAAAAGGTGGTGTCCTGAATGGAATTCTGGCTCAGAAGAAAGGCAGTAGGTAAAAACTAAGGAAATCTAAATAAACCCTGGACTTGAGTAATAACATATCAACGTTGGTTTCTGAATTGTAGCTAGTATATCCTACTAAGGGGAAACTGGGTGTGGGTAATGTGACAAACTTCTAGCTTCTCAATTTATTATGTAAATCTAAAACTGTTCTTTAAAAAAAATCCATTATGGGGCACCTGGGTGGCTCTATCAGTTAACGGACTAACTTAGGCTCAGGTCATTATCTCCTGGTTCATGGGTTCAGGCCCGGCTTCAGGCTCAGTGCTGACAGCTTAGCACCTATAGCCTGCTTTGGATTCTGTGTCTCCCTCACTCTCTGCCCCTCCCCGATTCGCGTCCTGTCTCTCAAAAATAATAAACATAAAAAAGAAAAAAACATTATAAGGAAAACAAGATACAAGTCAGGATTTGCTTCCAAACAACAGGAGTGTGTGAGGGATACAGATGTGGAGAAGACCCACTGTGAATTGGCAATATTGAAACTAGGCGTGAACTACATGGGGGTACCCTTTTTCTTCTGCATTTTTGAAAGGTCCCTAGCCTGCCCCCACCCAAAGTTTTACGAGTATTTGAGCAGCATCAACATATAACCACAGGTGCACTGGGCGGGGGGGAGGGGGGAGTTGAGGAGGAAGTGATCACCTGTGTTTAGTTTCCAAGACTAGGCAGAAGTAGCAGATTAATTTGAAAAACCTTGTAAGCCTTTTAAGTAGTTAATGCAACCCAAGTGACCTTTAGGGAGACCGTCTGGGTCTTTGCGCTCAAAATTCGCTCCTCTGCGTTCGCAGGGCCAGATTTCTAGAAGCAGCTGGAATAGCTAGAGCGTCGCGTCTCCGAAGAGGACCTCCTCGAGCACGCAGCGCCCAAGCACAATGACAGACCCCGGGGGCCTGAGCTCTGCCTCCCCGGCGCTGGGAGAGCGCGAGGGGGCGTCGCGGGGCGCACGTGCGCGCGGACTGCGCAGGCGCCCCGCGGGCCCGGGGCTGGCTTTGGGAGCTGAGGTGAGCGCGGGGGAGCGCACCTGGGCGGCGGGGCTCCCGGGCACGGGCGGACGCCACCACGGCCAGGCTTCAAAGACGGGTCGGGGTCGGCGGCCCTTTTGCCTCTTGCCAGGTCAGGGTTCCCAGGCGCGTGGCGGAGCGAAAAGGGACTGCGTGAGGTTGCGGTCGTTGGGCGCCGGACGTTGGGGGCCGGACGTTAGGGTCGGGCGTTGAGCGGGCACAAGGGGCCCGGCAGTGGAGAGAGGATGGAAGGGTGGAGGGGCCCTCGGAGCCCGGGCGGGGAAGGGCAGGTTTAGGGTTGGAGGTTGGGGTGGGGGAGGGGCGAGAGACTTGAGAATTGAGCCCCTGGCAAGGTGGGGGGGTTTGGAAAATAGTACTTCCGGGGCACGACCCTCCAAAATGTGAACGTCCCCTGGCATCCCAATGGAGGAGCTCTTGGCGCTTGTCTCTAAAAGAAACTAGTGTGTGGATTCAGTCACTGGCTTCGTTTAACGCGAAGCTGTAGAGCGAACAGCGCGAACACTCCGTAAACTTGCCTCCAACTTCCTACCTTCTGTAGGGAACGCAGATGCACCACGGCTTTAGGGAGCCAGCGCTGGTTGTTTTGCAAGTGTTTGTAGCGTGTCTGCTGTGTGCCAATCAGCACGTGAGTCCCTGCTGTAAATGCGCAGGTTCGGTTGGCCTCTGGAGTTTGAGAAGGTGCTTCTAGGTCCCATATTGAGCCCTAAGGGTGTTGAGTGCGAAGTGGCACGGCCTAGGAATCAGACCTGGATTTTTCATCTCAGATGTGTAAGGGCGCTCACCCGGGTCACGGGGCGGGGGTTGGCAAGTTAGTTCACCTGCCCAAGTCTCCCTTACTCAGCTGGAGGTATAAGGAAATAGGAAGACTTTAAACCTCAGATTATTTCAGTGGGCGAAGTAGCTATTCATGAGTGGAATAAATTCTTTCTAGGAGTGGTGTAAAAGTAAAGTCGAGATAATAGCTGCCTTTTACGTACTTGGTGAGCACTGGCCACTGTGCTCTTACACTCGTTCTCAAATGTAATCATCATGGGTGAGGATTATGAGGAAGTTAGTAAGGTTGGCCAGTTTTACAGAAACAGTCCTAAGAAGATGAAGTGATTTGGCCTAAGATAGCAGAGCTAAAAGAGGAAGATGAGACTCTGCACAGATTTGGGTCTGACAGTCTTTAAAACTCAAAGGTTCTGCTGAACCTTTGGGTTTCATAGCTTTAAAACGGAATGTTGGGGTGCCTGGGTGGCTCAGTCGGTTGAGCTGGCTTCAGCTCAGGTCATGATCTCGAAGTTCTGGGTTCGAGCCCTGCTTCAGGCTCTGTGCTGGCAGCTTACTCAGAGCCTGGAGCTTGTCTTCATATTCTGTCTCCCTCTCTTTCTGACCCATCCCAGCACACACTGTCTCTCACAAATAAATAAAAGAGAACGTTTTTTAAAAATTAAAAAAATATATCTTAAAACAGAATGTTTGCTTTGAGTAGCCATTCTCTCTGAATTCATGGGGAAAACAAAAGCAAACATTAGAGAAGACAAAATCACAGCTCGGTATCTGCTGCAAGTACTTTTGGTATTAAAGGACTTAACACACCTTGGTAAAAATTAACTTTGGCCTTTAGGCTGTAGTGTTCTGGGAAGGAAGGAGAGGGCTTAGGGTCACTGGTTGTAGGTGTATGCAGGGGTGCTCCTGGCCACATGGAGGAGCCGGGAGCAGGATTCCAAGGGAGTAAAAGAGAAGGTTTGCCCCTTAAGGAGCTTCATGTTTTATTGATATTAAATCATGACGCACAGAACAAAAGGACAATACAAAGCCAAGGCCTTATTTTTGCTGTAGAACTCTTAGTAGTCACTTCCATGCCACTGTGCGTTTTGTTTTGTTTTTTTACATCAGTGATTCCTTTAACATGAAGATATTTGGGGACCTTCCTAATTAACCTCTTGTGTTAAGGAAATACAGAACCACTACAGATTTGGGAATGGTTATAAACTCTCACTCATCACTAGTAGCATGTAAAACAATAGTAAATTGTATATAGGGGAAATTGTTTGTTTTATAACTGGGTAAGATTTAGCCTGTGAGGTCTTATGACCTTCGCAGCAGTGTCTGGAACCCTTCTGTTCACAAATCTGCAGCCCGAGGTTGGCAAGCACAGGATTATGGAATAGCATCTGCCCGCTCCTGATTCAGATATGCCCGGCGACGGGCCGAGATGAAGCCAACCAAGTAGGGATAATTGCAGGTTTTTTACAGGTGTTTTTTAATGTTGAAATTCGTGTGTTAGAACTCCTAGAACCATAGGGGTACCCTGGTGGCTCAGTCGGTTAGGCGTCTGACTCTTGATTTCAGCTCAGCTCATGATTTCTCAGTTTGTGGCATCGAGCACAGAGCCTGTGTGTGATTCTGTTTCTTCCTCTATGTACCTACTTGACTTGACTGCACACATGCACTTTCTTTCTCTCAGTAAAATCGTTAGAACTGTACACCAAAAGAAAAAGGCATTTTTTATGGTACAGTAATAAACATGTTTTTAAGAAAATAAATTCTACAAGATTTTAGGTTAACTGCAAGTTTTCCATGTACTCAGAGAATTCCAGGCTGCCACTCCTAAAGCTAGTGCATGAGTGGAAGTAGTTTAGTGTTCAGAGTAAGGGGTGGTCTGATTATTCTGCCGCCCTGTTGTTGGCTCACATCTGCAGTCCTGTGCTCCACTAGGAGAAGCATGTCTGTATGAAGGTTTCTGATGAGCTAGAGAAAATCTAGACTTAGGAGGACTCTGGAAGGTGTTACGTCAGCTGGTGAAGGACCTGGGGGAAAGTAGACCTGGTGGACATCTCAGATATTTGAAAGGTGGTGATTACAGGACAGCACCAGGAATTGGGTGGGCAGGGGGGTGGAGTGAATTATTTTGTAAAAAAGAATGCAGTACAATTGGCTGTCCAAAATTAAAGGAGATTTGAGGCCTCTAGTTATAGAACATGTCCTCACGTCTGTTTGCCCTGGGCGTTGGGATGAAATTCCTGAATAGGGTGGAGGCAAGTGAGGTGTCTTTCTAACCTACGTATTCCACCTTTTTATTTGCTGCTCAAACTTGTACGTTGGGTGTAAGACTGATTCTTTTGTTGTTCCTGTGGTCAAATTTGCTTACTAATTTTTGGAGTTTGTAAGAGTGGTTGTATGACTTGAGGTTTTGCTGTTAAATTTCAGAAAACCTCATAACATGATGTAATTCTCCATTTAAGACTGCAGATGTTAATTTCAGACAATGGATTTCATTTTCCCTGTCGAGGTTGTCATGAAAATAGTGCAGTGGTGCCTTTTAAGTAGCTTCGTCGTACAAATATCTTTTGAATGCCTCATTGTACAGAACACCATGGTAGGTGCTATGGGAAGTGGGGGAGGGGTTGTTAATGGTTTTAATAAAATATGGTCTCTGCACTCACGCTACGTAAAATAATCTAGAAGACGGACATAACTGTCTATAGCTACTGTAATACGGGGTAGAAATTTGCCGACGGTGGATTGACTGTCAGCCTTACCAAACGACAAAGTTAGGAAAGGCTGTTTCAGGAGTTACAGGTTGTGTACTGAGGGTCCCACTGGTGTCCTGAGGAAGAGCTGTACCCTACTTTTGTGGTTTAAATATTACTTGATCCTTGGTTTAGAATTAACCACACTTTAGGAAAAATAGGCTTCATTTAAATGCAATATTGATACTTTAATATTTAAAAATTTTTTAATATTTATTTTTGAGAGGGTCAGAGCATGAGCAGGGGAAAAACCGAGAAAGAGGGAGACACAGAACCTGAAGCAGGCTCTAGACTCTGAGCTGTCAGCCCAGAGCCTGACACAGGGCTCGAACTCAAAAGCTGTGAGATCATGACCTGAGCTGAAGTCGGATGCTAACCGACAGAGCCACCCAAGTGCCCCAGAGATATTTTGATCTTCAAAATGCTTTTTTCTATAAAAGTAATTAATCTTCACAATTTGAAAAATTATATATAGTGAAAAGAGTCCTTTGTCAACCTACTTTACACCATAACACTCATTGTTTAAAATTTAATATATTTCATTGGTTGTGCTTACAAGAAGAGGTTATTTTTTCCAGTCATTATTGAATATACAATGTTTCTGATTTTTTTCCTAACATATTTTACAATATTTTTGAAAACTAGGATCCTAAATGGTAGTGTTAATATTCTACTTGGTAGAGGCATCACAGTTGACTTTTTTCCTCCAGTATTTTTCATCATTTTAAATAGGATTTTTTGTTATTGAGGATTATTTTAATGGGATGATTTCTAGAAATAGAGTTGCCAGATGAGTGGCTAGGCATGGTTTTAAGAATACATCTGTATCTTGGGGCGCCTGGGTAGCTGAGTCGATTGAGCATTTGACCTCGGCTCAGGTCATAATCTCACAGTTTATGAGTTCAAGCCCTGCATTGGGCTCAGTGCTGACAGCTCAGACTCTGGAGCCTGCTTCAGATTCTGTCTCCCTGTTTCTCTGCCCCTCCTCTGCTCATGTTCTGTCTCTCTCAAAAATAAACATTAAAAATTTTAAGAATACATCTATATCTTAAGAATGTATATTTATTTAAAGACACACCTATGTGTACATCTGTGTCTCTCTGTATATCCAGATTGTCTCCCAGTAGACACATACTACTTTATATTCCCTGCAGTAATGAGTGTCCTTTTTAAACACACTCATGTTGGGCAGAAACTAATACATAGTAATTTAATTTCAATTTTTTTATTGCAAATGAGGTTGAATGTTTTCCCCCCTGTTTATCAACAATATTCATCTTTTATGCATTCTGTTCGTGCCTTTTGCTCATATTTTATTTGGATCCGTATCAGTTGTGCTGCAAATAACAAAACTCATGGGTTTATTTGATGCCACATAAGTGTATAGACAGATCAGGGCTGATGCAGTGACTCAAGGTTACTGCCAGAGACAGCAGTTGCTCTGCCTTTTTAGCTCCACCAACCTTAGGCTGTACCTTCTTCCTTTTGCTTATTTAAGTGCCCTGATAGCGTTATAGGAAGAAAGGGGTGAAGGATCCTGCTGTCCAAATCTGTCCGCGTTCATCAGGAAAGGACAGCTTTCTGAGAAGTTCTGCTCAGGAGAATTGATTATGGCCAGTGTTGTCTCTAACTCCAGCTGACAAATCAGAGGTAGAAGATGGCCTTTGGGCCAATCACAGTGTCTGCTACAGTATCTGAATGTTTTTACTATTTATCCCAATTTAAAAATTTTTGATGTTGAATTTTTCACCTACGTGTTCATCATTTCCTGGCCTCTGCTATTTTTTTTGTAAGGTTTTATATAGTCATGCTTGTGATCATTTCCTTTGTGATAGTTTACAAAATTTTTAAACAAAGAAAACAAAACCCGGAACCCTTCATCTTCTAATGTGGTTGTAGGCAGATTCTCGGGGAAACCAAAGCTGAGATGCAAGTTTGTGTACTGTGTATGAGTGAACATGGCATTAGTGTTTCTGGAGTTATTTGAGGTGGCCTTTCTAGTCCAATATATGCCCAGTGTTGGAAAAATGAATATTCTTGCTTGTATTTGTCATGGTACTTAAAATATCACCACTTGCTTTCTGTCCCTTGACAAGTGTCTAAGGCACCCCCAATATTTTTGACTTTGAGTTCTGTTTTATCGGCTATTAATATTAGTATTCCATCGTTTTGGGTTTTTTTTTTGGTTATTGGCATAGCACATGCTTCAGTTCTGTTATTTGCAACATTGCCATATAATTTTTTTATCCCTGCTTCTTGTGCATAATATTTAGCTAATCTTTTTCTCCCTAAGTCTTCTTCTCTTTGAATTCAGACTCAATCATCGATTCTTGGATTTGGTTCTGTCACATTTGATGTTTTCCACTGGCCATGGTTGAATTTCTTTTTTCTGTTCGACTTTTTTCTTCTTCTGTAATTTAAAATTTATGTATTGTTTTTGTTCTTGTAGTTACCATAATATTTTAATGCATTCTTTTTTTTAATAAGTTTATCTATAACTTTTTAATAAGTTTATTTTGAAAGGACACACATGGGAGGGGTGGAGAGAATCTAAAACAGGCTCTGCACTGTCAGCAAGGAACCCGATATGGGGCTGGGGGTCGAACTCAAACTGTGAGATTGTGACCTGAGGGGAAACCAACAGTTGGACACTTACCCGACTAAGCCACCCACACCACCTGGAAACGCACATTCTTTAAATTGCTTGTACAGAGCCTGTGGAGTTACTAAGTGTTCCTGTCCTCACCCAGCTTCCCCTGGAAGTTACTTCTCTTTTGTAAGTTCAAGGTATGTACTTCTTACTGCCTCCAACTTCCTTCAGGTGTGCTTATTGCTACACGTGTGCTTCCCCTGTAGCCCAGGATCTCCCACGTGCCTGCCCATCTGCAGGCCTTCTGTTAGGGATCTTTCCAGAATCCGGTCCTCAGAGAGTTGCCCACCTTTGAGTGTGCCTGTGTGTCTCTTTTTTATTTCATTATTTTTTACTCTATTGTTGTGGATCAGGCTGGGCCTAATTTATTTATTTTTGGGGGGCGGGGGGGAGTCCTTTTTAGTTAAAAAAATTTTTTTAATTTTAATTTTTTTATTTTTTTAAATTTACATCCAAGTTAGTTAGCATATAGTGCAACAGTGATTTTAGAAGTAGACTCCTGAATGCGCCTTACCCATTTAGCCCATCCTCCCTCCCACAATCCCTCCAGTGACTCTGTGTATTCCATATTTAAGTCTCTTTTGTTTTTGTAGGCTAGGCCTAATTTAAAGCAGGAAATGAGAATAGGAATTTTAGGACACCAGGAGGAGGATTTTTCTGCTCTTTATTTTCTATTTAAAACAATGTTAAACAGCATTTAGGTGATACTCCTACTGGTTTAATTTTGTGTGGCTTGCTTTTTTTTTTTTTTTTTTTGAGCAGTTCTGGGACAATACGCAATTTTGCCTGCAGTCCATAGACAAAGTGGCAGCTGCGGTAAGGCCCTACTTCAAAAAGAAAAGTTGTTTGTCCACTTTTATTACTTCCCTTGGGCAGGACACTTCGCGTTCTGTAGAGTCCTAGGAAAACAAGGCGGCGTAGGAGGTTTTTCAGAGGCACATTGTAACTGTATGTGTGCCTTATCTTCAGAGAAAGGAGCAAGCAGAGAATCCGTAAAAACAGTAGATACACGTTACGATGTATGGAAGCTCAGCTGGGGATGCTCAAAGCAGGGGACTTGGCGAGAAAAACAGCACATAGAGGTCAGCTGAGGCAAAGGGTGAAGGAGACCGGGAAGAAAGGAGTTTACCCTGAGGAGGAGAGAGGGAGGGAGGGAGGGGGTGCAGCCATGGAGGGGCTGGGCTCCGCATATTCAAGATCCTTACATCTCAATAGGAGTCGGGAGAGGGATTCTGGAAAGGTTGGCAATGACCGGATTAAAACAATACCCTTTATTGTATTTCACCTTTAAGTTGAGTGTTCTAGGTTGAAAATGTTTCTTTTAAAATGTGCAAGTCCTTTTCTATTCCTGTTTCAAAAGCTTTTTAAAGTAGGAAATGGTGTCAAACTATGAGGTTACTCTTCATGTCTCTTGAGTTGTTAGTCTTTTCTCTGTGGTTGAATTGTGTGAAACTTGGGAGTTTGTACTTATCGATAGAGAATCTGGTTCTTTTCTTGTGCCTTTAGGCCAGGCTGTGATAGCATTGTTACCTCTGCTTTGGGATCATTCAGGAGCCTTACCTGTTACGTAAAAAGAAATCACCTGGGCCTAGAATGCTTCTACTTTCATAATTAAACATTGCCTCTTAAATATACTTCTTCCCATAGACTTCTGTGAATGTTAAATTGCCGTGTAATATGATGTCAAGAAGTAATTTGGAGGCATCTACCTGTAAAATGACAGAGCCATTTAATTTTGAGAAAAATGAAAACAAGCTTCCACCATGTGATTCTTTAAGAAGTCCTGGAGGACATGCTAATCACCCTAATTTCCGGTTGAAAAGCCCAGAGAATGGAAATAAAAAGAACAATTTTTTGCTTTGTGAGCCAACCAAACAGTATTTGGCTAGTCAGGAAGACCGTTCAGTATCTTCAATTTCTAATGGCATCAGCGGAGAGGTGGTTGGATCCAAAGGAGACAGGAAAACGTTGCTGACAGGTGAGTGGAAACTACAGGTTTAATGCTTCTTGATTCTGGTGGTTTCTTTGGCTTGTCACAAGTATGTAATTACACACCCATGGGCTACTAACAGAACAACTAAATGGCTACCTTATAGAATTTGCATTTACATATTAATCTAGAAGTAAAAACCAGGTGCCAAGTAGCTGCCTTTGGCTGGATTGATCACAAAAAGGATTCCTGAGGAGAGAAAGTCTACCTGTGAACCTTCCCCTGCAACCCCCCCCCCCCACCGCCCCATTGAAGAACTAGGAATGTAGAAACGAAATACTGTACTCTGGCTTTTTACGGGAGCTCTACAGAGTGACCATACTTTAAAAATACTATGCAAATTGTATACAAAACCTCACAAAAATATAGCTTAGACATTAAATTGTTAGTTTTTTTTTTTTTTTTAAGTTCCTTTAGTTCTAATTTCAAAAACCTGGTTTTTAAGGAGGCTGGGCCCTGTGTGAACGTATACCAGATGCGATCTCTTAATGTTATGGTGATATACTTTCTGGCACAGGGTTTCCCAAGAGGTCAAAACTGTTTTCTCAATCCTATTAAAATATCATTTGCCTTCTTTGTTGTGCCAACTTTATGCTGATAGGGCAAAAGCAAAGATGAGTAAACTGCTGGTGCCTGGTTAGCTCCCCCTGGGCAGGGACACCAGCCTGGGCTTGGGGTCGGTGAGTTTTTCATTGCTATGCACCTGTAGTTAAGACAAAGCCGGAAATGCCAGTTTTACTAAAGTTACGTCTTTGACAAAGCAGTAAGAATTATCACGAAACCTTGAACCTTGTGGTAGTTTTAGTACTTTGCGTAACAAGATGGGAATTATCCCTAACTTCTGCTTCGTAGTGAAGTAGGAAAAGCATGTGTGTAATGAAGTTCTGAGCTATATGGAAACTTTTTTCGTGGAACCTCATTTTTACTTTAAAAGAATGACAAACTCTGGTTATTCGGGTTTAGATATCTGGCAGTCTCACAAATGAACAAAGCGAGCCTGTCACTTCAAGGAAAACAGCTGACAGTATTTTGTTACTAATGTGAGAATTCAAGCTTTTGAGCAAAAATGAGAATTTCAGGAAGCTTGTATCTGCCACTCTGCATGACAGCTTCTCAGTACTTAAAGACTTTTCTGGTGAGATGCATGGTGATATTAACTAACACGTGAATTTTTCAATATTGTATAATGAAATCTGTCCATATTTGGAAAATCTGCATAACTTAGTTTCTCAGTCTTTTCCAAATGAACAATGCATGGTGTTGCAAAGTCACGTATTGGTAAACATCCACTCCAAGTGCAAGAGGAATCCGTGGATTGCAGTGTCGCATGATGAAAAAGTTTTAGATTCCACATTGCAACTAACTACCACTTGAGTTTTGGCATGATATTAAAAGAAAATATCCATAATTATCTGAGAAGGCCATTAAATACTTCTCCATTTTGTAACCACGCATCTGTGAGAGCCCAGATTTTCTTTATATTCTTCCAAGCAACATATCACAGTGGATTGAAGGCAAAAGCAGATGTGAGTCTATCATTAGTTAAACCAAACATTAAAGAGATGTACAAAAATGTAAAACAGTGCTATTTATGATTTTTTTTTCCTTTGGATACTGTAGTTGCTTTAAAAATAAAAGCCATGTCTACATGTAGTGAATTTATATTTAAATGTTTTTAATTTTAAAAGTTTAATATTTTTAATTTTAACTTTTTTAAAACATTTTTTAAAAATTAAGCTTTATACCCTATGTGGGGCTTTAATTCATGACCCTGAGATCAAGAGTCACATGCTTTACTGAATGAACCAGCCAGGCGCCCCTTAATTTCTAAAAATTTTTTTTAACTTTGTTTATTTTTGAGAGAGAGAGACACACAGTGTGAGTGAGGAAGGGTCAGAGAGACACACACACACAGAATCAGAAGCAGGCTCCAAGCTCTGAGCTGTCAGTGCAGAGCCTGACACGGGGCTCGAACCCACAAACTGTGAGATCATGACCTGAGCTGAAGCCGGACGCTTAATCAACTGAGCCACCAAGGCGCCCCAATTTCTAATATTAATAAATAGTGACAGACATTAGTCATATAAGCAAAATCTCTTTGAGGTTCTCAGTAATTTCTAAGTGTGTTAATGAGCCCGGGGTTCAAAAATGTCTGAGAACTGCTGCCTCAGTGAATGGAGAAAATTTCACAGTAAGAAGAGTGATATTTAAGGAAGTTTCAGACAACCTTTTTTATCATTAGGAAAAAGTAGGATTGCTTATTTGTAGCATAGTTTTAAGACTATTATGGTATAGTTTTATTATTTTAATATTTATGGTCTTATGCATTTCTAGAAATAAAGTAATATTTGGCTTTTATGCTTTCTCTCTGTAGGAAACTCAGTGTCACCATTAAATGTTGGAAACAAGTCACCACCCAGAGAAGTAAGTAGTGTAAGTCTTTATTTTTTTTGTCTTTTTTTGTGTTTTTGTTTGAGTAAGAGATTTTAAACATACTTTGCATTGTGTTGATGAAAAATTACTCAACTTTCAGATGTTAGTCAAGGTCAAGCTTCTATTTCTTTAGTACCTTTTATAAACAATTCTTTGTTTTTAGGTAACTGTAGATTGCCATGCAACTGTAAATGCAACTCTGCAGTTGACCTGGCAGAAATAATGCAGATCCTGTATAGCTGTTTCCCTGTTTTTCCTTGTGGTAACTTGCTAACTTGCTGCAGAACTTTGTACAATATGACAACCAGGAGATTGACAGTGATACAGTCAAGATAAAGAACCTTTCCATCATGGCCTTGCACACTTTTTTTAATAGCCCTATCCATTTCCCTCTTGCCCTTTCCATCGCCTTAATCTGCAGAAGCCACTAAATCTATTCCACATCCACAATTTTGTCATTTCGAGGATGTTGTATAAATGGAGTCCCACAGTATGTAACCTCTTGGAATTGGATATTTTCACTCAGCATAATTCTCTGGAGATTCATCTAGGTTGATGTATCAGTAGTTCTGTTTTTATGGCTGAGTAGTAGTAGTTCATGGTTTACCTAACATTCACGTGTTGAAGTTCATACGCATTGTTTCCAGTTTTTGACTCTTCCAGCTAAAACTGTTCTAAATATTCATGTGCAAGGATTATGGGAACATAAGTTTTTTGTTTTTGTTTGTTTTTGCTCTGGGATAAATGCCTAGGAGTGAGTGCAATTTCTGGGTCATATTGTATCGCATATTGAGCTTAAGCCGCTAAAATGTTTTCTAGCATAGCTATACTATTATATGTTCCCACTGAGAAAATCTGCATCCGGCATCACCACCAGCTTTCGGTGGTGGTAGTATTTTTGTTGTCCTCCTTCTCATAGGTGTTTGGTGATATTTCATTGTGGTTTTGTGTTTCCCCTAATGGCTAATGATAACAGATTTGCCATGTGTATATCCTTTTTGGTGAAATGTTTATTCATATCTTTTATTCATTTTCTAATAAGGGTTTATTTTTTTTAACTGCTGAGTTTTGAAAGTTCTTTATGAGGCGCCTGGGTTAAGTGTCCAACTTTGGCTCAAGTCATATCGCGGTCCATGGGTTCAAGCCCCGCATCAGACCCTGTGCTGCAGCTCAGAGCCTGGCACATGCTTTAGATTCTGTGTCTCCCCCTTTCTCTGCCCCTCCCCCATTCATGCTCTGTCTCTCTCAGTCTCAATAATAAATACAAAAAAAAAAGAAAATCCCAGATTCTAGTCTTTTGTCAAATATGTGACTCATAAATGCTTCCTCCCAGTGTGTAGCTTGTCTTTTCATTCTCTTACCGGAGTGTTTAGCAGAGCAAAAGATTTTAATTTTAATGATATCCTGATCTATTTTTCCTTTTATGGATTACATTTTTGATATTCAGTCTAGAAACTCTGTGCTACTTCAGTTTCAGAAAATTTTGAGGGTTTTTTTCCCCCCAGAAAGTTTTATAGTTTTACATATAGATTTGTGGTCTGTTTTGAGTTACAGTTGTAACAGTTGTGAAACTTAGGTCAAGGCTGAATTTTTTATTTTTGATGTCTAATTTCTCTAGCACTATTTGTTGAAAATGATGTGTTTCTTCCACCGAATTGCTTTTACACTTTTATCAAAAATTAGTTGGGCATATTAGTGTGGGTCTATTCTAGATTTTCTGTTTTTATTTATTTATTTTTTTTATATTGACCTATCTATATATCCCTCCAACTACCACCCAGTATTGGAGCTATGTAGTAAGTCTTGAAGTTGGGTACTGTGATTCCTCCCACTTTTTTTTTTTAATGTTTATTTTTGAGAGAAAGAGACACCCAGAGAGCATGAGCTGGGCGGGTGGTGGGGTGTGCAGAGAGAGGAGGAGACACAGAAACTGAAGCAGGCTCCAGGCTCTGAGCTGTCAGCACAGAGCCTGAGGCGGGGCTCGACCCCCATGAGCTGTGAGATCATGACCTGAGCCGCAGTGGGACACTTAACTGACTGAGCCACCCAGGAGTCCCACTTTTTTTTCAAGATTGTATTGGCTTATATATAGTTCATATGCCTTCCAATATACATCCTAGAATAATCTTGTCATATCTGCAGAAAGTCTTACTGAGATTTTAATAGGAATTGCATTAAACCTGTATATCAATTTAAAGATTATTGGTATCTTTGTTGTGTTGAATCTTCTAGTCCAGGAACGTAATCTGTCTCTTCATTTTTACTTAGATCTTCTTTGATTTCTTTCACTTTGTAGTTTTCAGCTTATAAGTTCTGTGCACATGTTATATTTACACCTAGGTATTTTTTTTTTAGTGACTGTAAATGCTATTTTTTATTTCCATGTGTTATGTTCATTGCTAATATATATAATTATGGTTTTGCATGTTTCTCTTGTATCCTGTGACTTTGCTGAAGTCACTTACTCTAGGGATTTTTTTTTTGTAGATACCTTGGTATTTTTTACATAGGCAGTTGTATCTTCTGGAAATAGGAACAGTTTTATTTCTTTTCAATATATATGCTTTATAGTTCCTTTTTTTTTTTTTTTTTTTTTTTTTTTTTTTTTTTTTTTTTTTTTTTTTTTTTTTTTTTTTTGCTTTATTGCACTGGCTAGAAGTTTATAAAAGTGGTGACAGTGGATATCTTGCTTGATTTCCAGACTCTGTGGGAAAGCATGGAGTCCTTCACTATTAAGTGTAATGTTAGCTGTAGGATTTTTGTAGAGCTTTATCAAGTTGATGATATTTTCCATTTCTACTGTTTTGATAGTTTTTATCATGAATCAGTGTTTAGTTTTATTTTTTTTTATTTTATTTTTTTAATTTTTTTATTTTTATTTTTGATACAGAGAGAGACAGAGCATGAGAGGGGGAGGGGCAGAGAGAGAAGGAGACACAGAACCGGAAGCAGGCTCCAGGCTCTGAGCTACCTGTCAGCACAGAGCCTGATGCGGGGCTCGAACCCACGGATGTGAGATCTGACCTGAGCCGAAGTCGGAGGCCCAACCGACTGAGCCACCCAGGCGCCCCTAGTTTTATTTTATTTTATTTTATTTTTTAATAATTTTTTAATGTTTTTTTTATTTATTCTTAATACAGAGAGAGGCAGATCACGAGAGGAGGTGGGGCAGAGAGAGAAGGAGACACAGAACTGGAAGCAGGCTCTAGGCTCTGAGCTGTCAGCACAGAGCCTGATGCGGGGCTTGAACCCACGAACGTGAGATCTGACCTGAGCCGAAGCCGGAGGTTTAACCGACTGAGCCACCCAGGCGCCCCTAGTTTTATTTTTTAAAAATGTTTATTTTTGAGAGAGAGAGAGAGAGAGAGAGAGCGAGCGAGCTACAGACTGAGGATCCAATGCAGGGCTTCAGAGGAGACAGAAGATCGGATGTAGTCTCGAACCCAGGAGCCCTAAGATCGTGACTTGAGCAGAAATTGAGACACTTAACTGACTGAGCCACTCAGGTGCCCTGGCGTGGAGTTTTTCTAAATGCTTTTACTTCATTCATTGATAATTAATCCTTTAACTTGTTAATTTAGTGGATTTCATTGAGGTTTTAAAATAGGCCTTGGGGCACCTGGGCAGCTCAGTTGGTTAAACATCTGACTCTCTATTTTGTCTCCGGTCATGATCTCAGGGTGAGTCATTACGTGGGTCATGAGATCCAGCCCCCCATTGGGCTGGGCACTGGGCATGGAGCCTGCATGTTTCTCGCTCCCCCCTCCCATCCCCCTCTGCCCCTCCTCTGCATGCACGTGCGCTTATGTGCTCTTTCTCTCAGAAAAAATAAATGTAACCAGCCTTATAGCCCTGGAATAAACTCCACTTTGTCCTGCTGTATAATTGTTTTTCTATATGGCTGAATTATATCTGGTATCTTTTTTTTTTTTTTTGAGAGAGAGAGAGAGAGCGAGCGAGCAAGAGCGTGAGCAGGGGAGGGGCAGAGAGAGAGGGAGACACAGAATCTGAAGACAGGCTCCAGCCTCTGAGCTAGCTGTCAGCACAGAGCCCGACACGGGGCTCGAACCCACGAACCATGAGATCATGACCTGAGCCGACGTCGGATGCTCAACCCAGTGAGCCACCCAGGTGCCCCCATCTGCTACATTTTGAGAAAGATTTTTACATCTGTTTTTATGAGCAATGTTTGTAATTTTCCCTTTTTTACTGTCTTTGTATGGTTGGGAAACAAAGGTAACGTTAACTTTCTGAAAAAGAGGTTGTATAGGATTGCTGTTAAGTCTTTAAACGTTTGGTAATATTCTTCAGCAAAATCCAGCTAAGTATGAAGATTTTTTTTTAGCAGTTTTAAAATTATTTGTTTCTTTAATATTTATACGAGTATTCAAATTCTGTCATATTGTGGTGATTTGTGATTTTTGAGGAATTGGTCCATTTTGTCTCCATCATGTTTTCTATATGTGTAGAGTTGTTCAAAGTATTTCATTATCATTTTTATGTCTTCAGGGTCTATAGTAAGATACACATTGTTTCGTTCCTGATATTGGTAATTTCTGTCTTGTTCAGTTTTCAGTCTTGCTAGATCAATTTATTGATCTTTTCAAAGAACCAGGTTTCTGGTTTCATTGATATTTCTCCCAAGGTTTTATTTTTAATTTTATTGATTTCTGCTTTTGTCTTTGTTTCCTTCTGTTTGCTTTGGGCATGATTTTTCTTATATTTTAGGTTCTTAAGATGGGAATTTAGGTTATTGATTTGAGGTTTTTTCCACTTTTCTAATGTGTGAACTTACTGCTGTAAATTTCCCTCTTGGCAGTGCTTTCACTGTGTCCTACAAATTTTGATTAATTATAATTTTCTTTTTTTTTCAGCACTTTTAATTTCCTTTGAGACTTCCTCTTTGACCCATGGGTTCTTTAGAAGTGTATTGTTTAGTTTTCAAATATCGGTAGATTTTTTGTTACTCTGTTATGTCTAATTTGAGCCCCCTGTGGTTGAAAAACATCCTCTGTACGTCTTAAAATCTTTTAAGTTTGTTGAGGTTTTATGGACCAGTTTGTGGTCTTAGTATATGTACTTCTAGCACTTGAAAGCAGTGTCCATTCTGCTGTGGTTGGGGAGAGTGATCTGGATTGTCTAACAGAATCTGCTGGTTCTTGGTGATCTGGAGTTCTTCTGTACTCTTACTGATTTTCTGTCCAGCTCTATTCATTGTGGAGGGAGGGTTATCGAAGTTCTAATGATCTGTTTTCAGTTTAGTTTTGCTTCACAGATGCTTCTATTCTAGACGTCTGTTGTACTTATTGTATTTCTAACGTGTTCTTCCCTCCCTTTTGTGCCAGCGTTCTTTCCTCTGTCGTGTCCTGTATTCTTTTAGCCAGCATTCTGCGGATCGGTCTGCGGGTGACAAATTCTTAGTTCTCTTTCTTTAAAGAATGTCTTGATTTCTTCTTTGCTGCAGGATATTTCTCCTGGATAAGTTTCTCAGCTAATGGTTCTTTTCTTTCCGCACTTGAGAAATGTGCTGTTGCTTCTGTTCTCCATGGTATCTGATGAGAAATCTGTTCTCTTCTGAATTCTGTTTTTCCCATAGGTAAGATTTCCTCTCTCTGCTTTTAAGCTTCTTTTCTTTGTCTTTAGGTTGAAGAATTTGATTAAGATATGTCTTTGTGTGGATTTCTTTGATTTGGCTTGGAGTTTGCTCAGCTTCTTGATTTTATTGATTTTTATCTTTTGCCAAATTTTGTAAGTTTGGGGCATTTTTTTAATTTGAGAACTCCTTCAGTTTTAATTGTTTCATTTTGAGAGACAGAGTGTGTGATGGGGGGCAGGCAGAGAGGGAGACAGAATCTAAAGACAGCTCAGAGCCAGACATGGGGCTCAAACCCACTGACTGTGAGATCATAACCTGAGCTGAAATAAGATTCTTAACCAACTAACCCACCAGGTGCCCCAGGACTTGTTCAATTCTGCCTTCTTTCTCCTCTCTCCTTCTGGGACTCTGCACATGTGATTGTTAAATATTTTGTCACAGTCCCATAGGTCTTTGAGACACTGTTAATTTAGTTTTTTTCTCCACTAGGTTTTTTTCTCTGATGTTCAAATTAGGCATTTTTCTGTTGTTCAGTCTTCAAGATTACTGATTCTTTCCTCTGTCCCCTCCATTCTGCTAATTGTTTTAAATTTTTCTTATTTTACTCTTCAGTTGTAAAATTTCCATTTGGTTCTTGCTTATATCTTCTGTTTCTTTGCTGAGACTCTTCATTTATTTCTTTTTTTTTCTTAATGTTTATTTTTGAGGGAGAAAGAGACAGAGTGGGAGCGAGGGAGGGGCAGAGTGCAAGGGAGACACAGAATCTGAAGCAGGCTCCAGGCTTGGAGCGGTCAGCACAGAGCTGGACGTAGGGCTCAAACTCATGAACTGTAAGATCATGACCTGAGCCCAAGTCAGACGTTTCGCCAACTGAGCCGCCCAGGTGCCGCTCTTCATTTATTTCAAGTGTGCTCATAATTGCTTATTACTTATGGCTGCTTTAAAATCTTTGTCAAATAAACTTCTGTCATTTTGATGTTGACATCTTTTTTTCCCCATTCATTTGTGATTTTCCTGTTTTTTAGTATGATAAGGAATTTTCTATTGATTCTGGAACATTTGGGGCATTATGTTAATGAAACGCTTATGTAAATGTTTATCTTATGTAAACTTTGTTTTAGCTGGCTTCCTCTGACACACAGGAAGGTGGGTGCTACGAGGTGGGAGTAGATGTCCAGGTTCCCTGCTCAACCTCTGTTGACACTCAAGAGGTGCTCTTCCTTACTTCTGGGTGAGGGTGGGAGTTCCTGCTTCTTCGCAGGCTTCACGTGGTACCTCTTCCCTGGCTGGGCGGGATGAGTGCCTCTTGATTGACCTGGGAGTCAGGTAGAGTGGGGAGAGAGTAGGCGGGCCAGCGGGTGGAGTTGGAGGTGGTGGGAGGGTATGGAGGCACTCTTTACTGTTGAGTGGTGGTGAAAAGTCCTCATTAATGGTCCACAAGGCCTCCTCTTCCACCACCCCAGTAACGGAGGTCGGGGGAGGGGAACACTGATACCTGCCAGGTGGAAGTCCAGGTTCCCCACGTGGTCTTCGCGGGGAGACCCCAAGCAGTGATGAGCCAGCTCCCTGCTCTAGAACAGGGCCGCAGCTTTTTCCTGTGGGGTTGGTTTAGGGTAGAGCGGTTATTGATTAAAGTTTTCTGTGTTGCTTTGCTGCCTATTTCCTGGTCTTGTGGTTAAAGGGAGCGGACATTTTGTTGGGACTTTTATTGTTTGTATGACTTGACATTTTTGGGCTGGTGGCTTTTCCCGCACCCTGTCTGAGATATATGAGACAAAAAGAAAACCTAAGAAACTCCTTGCCTTGTTCTCTGGGTCCCAAGTTTCCTAGCCTATCTGCTGCTGCCTTTCAGAGTCAGCTTATATTTATTTACCTAAATATCTAGGGATTTTTAGTTGTACTTAATGGGAGAAATAGGAAAAGTACATCTCCTTTATCTTTCCAGAAGAGGAAATCCCAAATACAGTATTAAAAAAAAAAAACCCACCAAGTTTTAATATTGTTATTCTCTTTTCTTAATAGAAGCCTAGCAATAACGTGTCTCCTGCAAAGTCAAAAAAAATACACAGGTTGGCTGAGAATTCCTTGTCCGTAAACAATTCAGCGCTCTTCAGCTCCCTAGGACCTCCGCTTCGGTCAACAACTTGCCATCGCTGTGGCCTGTTTGGTGAGCACATGTCCCTCGGGTGTCCGGATTATTTTTTCACACATTTGAAAAAATATATATATTATTTTAGAGAAAACATGAGCAAGGTAGGGGGACAGGGGAGGGGGAGAGAGAGAGAGAGAGAGAATGAATCTTAAGCAGGCTCCATGCACATTGCCTGAAGCCAGGCTCAATCTCACGTGATCTAGGTCTAAGCTGATCAGTTCATGACCTGGGCCGAAATCAAGAGTAGGATGCTCCACTGACTGAGCCACCCAGGCCCCTGAAAAATGTTTTTATTATTGAAAGTTTGAAATTTATTAAGTATAAACAGAGGGTGGGTGTGTGTGTGTGTGTGTGTGTGTGTGTGTGTGTGTGTGTGTGTGTTGCCCATCTCCACTTCAGCAGCTACCGGGATCTTACAGTTCTTGTTCCTCCATACCTTTCCACTCTCGATGCTGCTTTACCTATTATTTTCTGTAGTTTTGTGATAATACGGACACGCACAAACTTACACCCTATCAAGACACAGAATATTTCCATCTTAGAAGAAGTTTCCCTCGTAGCCCCTTCCAGTCTCTGTACTGCAAGAGGCACCTGCGGTGGTTCTTGAGCCATGAAGTCGTTTTCCAGTTCATGAACTTCATATAAACGGAATCTTAGTATTGACTCTTCTGTGTAAAGCTTTTTATTTCATTTAGAATAGTATTTTTGAGATTAATCTACATTCTTCTATTTACACTAATTTTATTGCTAAGTAGTATTTGTATGATTATATCACTGGATTTTTGTTGAACATTTTGCTTCTGGTTAGGTTTTGGCTGTTATGAATAGAACTGTCTGCATATTTCTGCACAAGTCTTTGTGCAGACATAGGTTTTCATCTCTCTTGGGTATAAACCTGGGAGTGCAACTGCTGAAGGGTAGATATATGTTGAACTTCAGAGGAAAACAGCCAAACCATTTTCTAAAGTAGGTGTCCCATTTTATGTTCCTAGTGGTACTGAGTTCTGGTTGCTTCACATCTTTGTCATTTGATGGTGTCAGCTTTTTCAGCGGGTGTATAGAGGTCTCTCTCTCTGGTTTTACCTTGCATTTCCCCCATGATCAGGGAACAGTATTTCATGTGCTTACTGGCTGTTTGGATATTTAGCTCCTTTGTTTTTTTCTTTAAAAAATTTTTTTTAATGTTTTTATTTTTGAGAGAGAGAGAGAGAGAGAGAGCGCGCGAGCGTGAGAGTGTGAGCAGGGGAGGGTCAGAGAGAGAGGGAGACACAGAATCCGAAGACAGGCTCCAGGCTCTGAGCTAGCTGTCAGCACAGAGCCCGATGAGGGGCTTGACCATGAACTGTGAGATCATGACCCGAGCCAAAGTCGGACGCTTAATCAACCGAGCCACCCAGGTGCCCCTCCTTTGTTTTTTTCCTATCTCTTTTAAGGCATTCAATTCAGCCTGGTTTTGTTGTTTCTTTGTTTGTTTTGAATTTTTTTTAGATAACATGTTTTTTTGTTTTTCTGTTTTCTGTATGCGAATAGGATTTAAACAAAATTTTAACCTTATTTTGAGAGAGTGAGCATGAGTGGGGGAGGGGCAGAGAAGGAGAGAGAATTCCAAGCAGGCTCCATGCTATCAGCACAGAGCTTGATGCAAGGCTTGAATTCACGAACTGTGAGATTATGACCTGAGCCGAAATCAAGAGTCGGATGCTTAACCGACTGCGCCACCCAGGTGCCCCACTAATAGGAATTTTTAATACTTTAAAAAACTTCCTGGGTTTTTCTGGATGTGATTCTCTTCATTAGTTTTTGTAGTTTTTCAGTGGCACAAGATAATAAGCCATGTCAGTCTGCTTGCACAAATATGTTCTCATTGCCACACATTTTCTGTTTCCTTTGTTCCTTTTAAAACATGTATTCTGGGCTCTACTTTAGGAAAGTCAGTTATATTTTCAGTCTGTCTCCCTCTCATTTTCATCTTTGCATTCCTATTTGCAATTTGAGAGGGATTTGTAAGTTGAATCTAACACCTAATCATAAGCAGCATGATCCTTTTCAAGTAATCTTTTAAAAAATTTTTTTAATGTTTATTTTTGAGACAGGGAGAGAAAGAGAGAGTAAGCGCGTGAGTGGGGGAGGGGCAGAGACAGAAGGAATCACAGAACCTGAAGCAGACTCCAGGCTCTGAGCTGTCAGCACAGAGCCTAACATGGGGCTTGAACTCACGAACTGCAAGATCATGACCTGAGCTGAAGTCAGATACCTAACTGACTGAGGCACCCAGGCTCCCCTGGGGTAGTAGTTTTTTGGGTTTTTTTTTTTGAAAGAGAGAGTAGGGATGTGATTATTATAATGTGTTTGATATGTCTGGTTTTTGAAAATGTCTTGCTCTCAGCAACAAAGACTTGGACTAAAGCTCTAGCGATGTTATGGGCTGTGTTCTGTAGGATCGCTGAGGTGCTCCCAGTGCAAGCAGACGTACTATTGCTCCACGGCATGCCAGAGGAGGGACTGGTCCGCACACAGCATCGTGTGCAAGCCCGTTCAACAGAAGTAAGCATCGCTTCCTTCTTCATTTAAAGTAAGGTGGGTTGTTGTTGTTTTGATAGTGTAAGGATCAAATGAGGTAAGCAGGCAATAACTACGTAGAAGTTACTTTTTATTGAAGTATAACATAAAAACATAAAAGCAAATCTGAAATGAACATCTCTACAAACTTAGGACTGAGTTTTCATGAATTTAATTTTATTAGATGGTACATTCAGCGTTAGAACTTAAGGTGAGTTTATATTTGTAATGATGAGAGCTTCAGAATGCCTTACTTTTATTTAATCATATATTTTTTCCTGAATTTTGATCAGGTAGAGCTTTCCACAGTGCCTCTTGAATTGTGATTTTAAAATACAAAAATCCTCCTGGCATGTTATTTACCAGTTTACAAAGCAGTTTCACATCTATAACCTCATTTGATCCTCGAAACCGTTGAGGTCGTGTAAGGATTATCTCCATTTTGCAGATAAGGAAGCTGGGGCTTGGAGATGGTGGCCGTATATATAGCCCTTTAAATAGGTGGCTTTGAAAGAGGTCGCAAGCCCGTGTACAGGGTAGACCATTGCATTGCCAGCCTTGGACTGTTTTGCTCTGTTACTACTGTGATTCTTCCTGAAAGAAACTGTTTCTCTGTTTCTGGATTTTGTTGATTGACCATTTAACGTCATTGCAGCCCCTACTCTTAATTGGCTCTGTACTGGAAGTATTATAATCAGCTGCTTTATTTCAGTTTCCACAAACGTGAACAAGAAGATAGTAAATCACCTTTTGAAAATAAGAACATGGAAGTGAAAAAAAACGAGGTATGATAAACCTTTTGCCTTTAGAGTAAACTTTGAATTACGTCCTTTCATTGAATTAAGAAGGCGTACGCCTAATAAAAGACTTCTCCCGCATTTCTGTGTTTCACCAGTGTTTATTTAAAAACAAAAGTTTATTGTTGAATAAATCTGTACATCTTAATGATCGATTGGATGACAGTTGGAGGTCTTTGAGCATTGTGTGTGCCCAGCTCTTTTCCCAAAAGGACTTGAGGTGGCTGTGTCTCAGTGTAAATTCATTTGGACTCCTGAGAGAAGCCCCTTCTCCTGTAGTCCCTGCATGCACGTGTTCTCTGGCTCTGTGTGCAGCGGCCTCACAGGGCTCTGTTCCCGAAGGGGCATGTTTTCCTCTAATACTCCTCTTCCATTTAGATAACTCTATGGGCTAAATCATTCATAATCTGAAAAATACTAATAGTGTCCAGTTCGTGTCAATAGATAATTTTTATCCTTCTCTATCTGGTCCTAGCTTCTACTTGGAAAAAAAAAATTCTGACTTCCTCAAAATTCATTCCTATAAAATGTTAACACATACAAACTTAAAACACTCACTCCCTCTTTTTATTTTATAAACTCAACATTATCATCACCATTATTTCCTGATTTTTTTTTTAATGTTTATTTTTGAGAGAGAGAGAGAGAAAGAGGCAGAGTGTGAGCAAGCGAGGAGGGCAAAGAGAGGGAGACACAGAATCTGAAGCAGGTTCTAGGCCTCAAGCTGTCAGCACAGAGCCTGACGCAGGGCTTGACCCACAAACCATGAGATCATGACCAGAGCTGAAGTCAGATGCTTAACCACCTGAGCCCCCCAAGTGACCCATTATGGTTTGATTCTTAAGTGATCCTGGTGCTTTGTACGCTGCCGATAGACAGTGCATTTTATTGGCTCTTGAAAGTACACGCTATTTCTCTACTCTTCTTGTTCAAGCCTGAGAGGCTATTTTGCCTCAATTCTAGCAAATAATGGCCATGGTATCACTGAAACATGTGCTTATGCAAGTTAACTTTTTCTTTCTTTCTTTTTTTTTTTTTTTTAAACCCAGGGTGACTACCCTCTTGGAGTTACTAAAGAAATAGCCATCTGTGCTGATAAGATAATGTTTTCTGATTTGAGAAGTCTACAACTCCGAAAAGCCATGGAAATAAAGGTATTTGTTTAAGTTATATAGGCAGAGATCCAAAGAACTAATAGACTTTTAGTCCTTGTTTTCTATTTTCAGTTTGAATTTATAAGATAGCTACAATATATAACTGATAAATAACGATTGCGAAAACTATAATACCTTCTTAACGTCTTGTTATAAAGCTTAAGAAATTCATATTTGCTTGTGTTCTCAGTGAATTACTGCACCTTTTCTGTCCTTGAAAGGGTACAGTTACTGAATTCAAGCACCCGAGTGACTTTTATGTGCAGTTACATTCTTCAGAAGTTTTAGAATACATGAGCCAGCTTTCTGCCCGCTTGAAGGAGAGCTGTGCAAACGCAGCACATGAAGTGGATTATATTCCTGTCAAGGGGGAAGTTTGTGTTGCCAAGTACTCTGTTGACCAGGTAACCCCTGATGAAGTGAATTATTTAGTAGGATGTTTTACTTTACTTTGCTCCTATAAACTCGACACCAGAGCTTTTAATAATGCATTTGGTGGCTTAGCAAGAGGCTCTGGCCACCCTCCTGGTCCTGCTCGGTCAGTGCTGCAGGGGCGTCGGGTGACCTCCCTCCGGCCCTTGCCCCCTCCTGCTCTCCTCACAGGCTCCTCAGTTGCCAGTTACACACTGATTGTGAGCCCTGGAGCTTGTGTTTAGTTTTGTGGCTGAGGCATTCGTGTGTCTTAGCGTCTTGTGGGCTAGAATAACCCGGGAATGGTTGTGCATATTAAAATCTCTTAAATAGACAAATGTAGGGGTTTCTTAGCCAGATTCCTAGAAAATTAACTTAGTGTCTCAATAGCAGTGGCCTTCCCTTTGCATGTTCTGTAGATTGCCTGAGAGTTTTTAAGCGTAAGATTATGAAATGCTGTGTTGAAGCAGAGCACCATTCTCTTACACTTCCAGACCTGGAACAGAGTCGTAGTGCGAGATGTCGATATGCTGCAGAGGAAAGCACAAGTCTTATATATTGATTATGGAAACGAAGAAATAATTCCAGTAAACAGAATTTATCAACTACATAGAAACATTGACTTGTTTCCTCCATGTGTGAGTCTTTTTCACTTTGTAAATTCCTAACAGTGTCCCAAAGGAACTCTTTAATATTTTGATGGGCACAGTATTTGCTTGTTCTACGCTATGATGATTATTATGAAAAAGTACTTTTTGTCATATTTTTCATTTTTTACTACATAGATAAGCAATCATTGGCTTTCTTGGCTCCATTTTAATAGGCCTTGTTTAGTTAAGTACTTAGATGAGAAACTTAGCATTTTTAGGGACATCTTATCCATCTGCTCTTTTAAAGTGATTTTTTTTAAGAGCATAACAGGGGAAGGGTATTTGGGGAGGGAGAGGGAGAATCTTAAGCAGGTTTCACGCCCAACACAGAGCCAGTTGTGGGGGTCGATCTTATCACTGTTAGATTATGGCCTGAGCCAAAATCGGGAGTTGGACACTTAACTGACTGAACCACTCCAGGGGCCCCTAAAATGACTATTTCTATATTTATTACATTTTCTGGAAGCAGCCTGAATTTATGTATATGCGAGGGATAATTATTATCCTTTCATGAATTTTTGAGCTTAAAGAAGTCCCAAAAGGAAAAGCACCGTGGGTTAGAGTGCCATGAGAGACAAATAATTATATATAAAATAGTTTATTTGGTTAGGTTTTGAAAATTTCGGATAAATTTTCAGCATGAATTATACTCACATTATTAGAAGAAGTCATTTTCAAATAGTGATTTTTTTAGTAACTTACATAAAATCTTTCAGGCCATAAAGTGCTTTGTGGCCAGTGTTACTTCAGCAGAGGTGACCTGGAGCAATGAATGTATCAAAACTGTCAAATCACTGTTAATGGAGCAGTACTGCTCTGTGAAGATTGTCGACATTTTACAAGAGGAGGAGGTTACATTTGCTGTGGATGTTATGCTGCCAAGTTCAGGTAAGATCTGAATCTTTCTCTTTTAGATGGAGCACTTAGTATGTTATTTAGTCCTTACTTGTTACACAGGGAAGAAATAGAAACATGAAGTGAGGCCAGGTAGTAAGCTCTGCTTGCTCGCTCGGAAGTCATTCAGGTTGCGATGAAAAGATGGCTTTGGCCCTGCTCTTGCGGTTGGCAGTTTGTCAGTGTTCCTAGAACTGGGTGGGTTAAAAGGCTCCATCCGGACTTAGTGTGGGGATAACTGTGTTATCGTTTTGATGCAGCCATTGTCTGTGTTCATGATTTCCACTCATTTATTGAGAGAAACTCAAGAGCTTCTTTGTGAATTTGTCCATGCTTGTATCATGAGTGCTTTTTCCTTGAACAAACAGAATTGCACTGGGTTAGTATTGAGACTGAGTGCCTAGTGTGTAAGTGGAATACTAAATGGAAACACCTTGGAATCCTGTTCTCTGCTGGCTTCGTGGGTCTTTGAAAAGTGACTTCTTAGGGTGTGCTCAAAATTGCCTCTCAGTTTCAAGTTATTACTCTTTCTGCTTTTAGAAACCCAGCATCACTTGGTGACTTGGTAGAAAATTCATTTAATCCTGTTGTGAAATTAAGTATACGATCTATTTTCTTTCTTTGCTGTGTATGTTTGGTGTTAACAGCTTGAGCTTCTGGATTTTATTTCAAGGAACTTGAGGTTCAGATCATGCTGGCCACTCCTTGTTCCAGCCATATTTTATGTCTTAGAAAAAGTAGTCCTATTTTAACACTAAATTTATTTTTTTCTCATAAATGGCGGCCATACTAAGCATACCAGTGAGGTGGTAACTGAATCTTTCATGTTACCCAGAATTTTGAGGCGAAATATTTTATTAGATTTTCTCCCAAGTGATGATAGGACTTTTACCTCAATTTTTAAGGCTGAGCATTGGAAACTATATTTTGCACATAGAAATTGAACTGGTAAGAAATATAGCAGTGTATTAATAGCTATAATCTCATGATCACATGATTGTAACTCCTTTGTATTTATGCCTTTCTTCTAATACTTGGTATGACATATCAATGGAGGTACATTTTCTTAATCATTTTTAGGAAAACACTTAGATGATGTGCTCATAGAAATGGGATATGGCTTGAAACCCAAAGGACAAAATTCTAAGAAGCAAAGCGCAGATCCAAGTGAGTATACAGATTAATATTGAATAGTCTAGTGCCTCTAGATCCTGGAACGTATCTTCTGTACTGAAATAAAAAGCGCAGAGCTGTCACACTGTCCGATTTACTGGAGATGATAACCGTTCTTTAAACTTTTTAGAAGGAGGGTAATGCTTTATCACTCAGTAGTACATTCTGTCTAATCTCAGCCTTCCCTGTCTGCTTTCCTCCTATCTTCCAGATTAATCTTTGACTTGATGATTATCAGAAATTCTTACAGTCCTAGGGGCTCTTGAGTGGCTCAGTGGATTAAGCGTGCAACTTTGGCTCACAGTTTGTGAGTTTGAGGCCCGCGTCAGATTCTGTGCTGTCAGCTCAGAGCCTGAAGCCTGTTTGGGGTTCTCTGTCTCCCTCTGTCTCTGCCTCTGCCCTGCTCGCACTTTGTCTCTGTCTCTGTCTCGATCTCCCTTTCAAAAATGAACATTAATAAATTTTTTAGAAATTTTAAAGTACTAAATATCATGACACTCTTGAGTTGAAGGATTTTAGTTAACATTTCCTTAGTTTAATTTTTCCGCCTTATTTGGGTATTCTAGAAATAATAAATAGGGATCAATCTGACATTCTGTTTTTGTAAGATGTTTCTTCTTAAATTTTTTACTTCTTGTTTAATCATGTATGTGGCTTTTCATTTAGTATAACAAGTGAACCAGTAAGTTTTGCTACTGGTACTTTAGTTTTTCATTGCCTAGTTTTATGTATTGTTTATTGCCATGTTTTCACCTTCACTTTGTTTCTTTACAAATTACTTTGGAGACAATGAAGTATGTCTCTTGCTGATTCGTCCAGAGGTGATGCCAGGTTAATGTTGCCGTGATTCGATGCATCTTTCATATACACAAATTGACTTATCTTTAAATCCTCCTGTCCTTTGCCAAGTCTTTATTGGTGGTTTTTCCTAAATATTGTTTGTATATGACTTTTCTAAATCTTTTTCTAGTTCAGGAATCCTTACTATTTGAGGACAATTGCAACAACCTTGTGACTTTACCTTCTGTCTCCTATCTGTATTCTTACAGTACTGGCTATATGATACCCTTAAAACACACATCTTGGTGGGACAGCTCTGCTGAAAAGCTTTCAGTAATTCTTTGCCTTCTAGAGGAGAAAACCGAACACATACTGGTCTAGTGGTAGTCATGGTTGAAACCATAAGTTTTGGTGGTATCTAGGGAGAGTTTAGAGTGAGGAAAAAATAGGGAGATTGACCTGGGGCTGCAGCATCAGGAGAGAAATCATGACGGAGTGGGGGATGGAGGATGGGGAAGAAGTGGCCAGAGCAACACCTCCCTGGCCAGGAGGGCAAATGCTTCTAGGAGGGAGGGTTCCAGGGAAGGAACAGACGTCTTCGGGACGGGGTTTGCTTCACTGAGGGACTGTGGAGGCACCTTCCAGGAGGGGGTTCTGTGATCAGTACAGACACAGAAGAGGTTATACAATGGTATGATAGAGGGTATGCATGCACATGCAGTGGGAGCCCTTGCAGGGGACTCCTAACCCTGATTCGGAGAGAAACCTTCTCAAGGTGGCAGCACACTGAGCAGGAAATAATCAGATTGCTGAGGGATAGGGAGTATGTTCTGGAAAAGAAGAGTGGCATGTGTTACGGCCTGGAGGTGTTGGAAGGAGCCAGACTGGGCCTGAAAAATCTCAAAACTTAGATAAATGAAATCAGAATGCCTTGTTTTTCTGTTTTCTGTTAAGGTGGTCTGGAAGGTGTTGGAAAAATGAGAGCTGAAAACAAAGTTGTCGTAGACAGAAGTGATCTGATTCCCAAAGTGTTAACCATGAATGTAGGCGATGAGTTTTGTGGTGTGGTCGCCCACGTTCAGACTCCAGAAGACTTCTTTTGTCAACAGCTACAGAGTGGACGTAAGCAAACTTTCTCGATTTGTCCTTCCGAAATAACCATGTGCTTCCCGAGCCTCAACATGCAAAAGTGAGGGTAATGTGTAGATGTGTATTTCTTTTGTTTACGTGATCTGTCTCTGCAGATAAGCTCGCTGAACTTCAGGCGTCCCTTAGCGAGTGCTGTGGTCGCGTGCCTCCACGCTCGGATTTTTATCCAGCCATTGGCGATATCTGTTGTGCGCAGTTCTCAGGTGAGGGAAGAGTATTCCTGATTTTTTTTTTTTTTTTTTTTACTTAAAATGAAGTAAAAAAAAACAACAACAACAAAACATCAAAACAGTCTTCATTTTGCGCTGTTTGGCTGCATTCAAAGTTTGAGTATGAAAGTGCACCAATCATATTTTTAAATACATCCAGTTAAATGGAGTCAAAGTGTGTCAGAGAAGAAGGCCTGTTGCAGGGTGGGGGAGGGGGTGGTAAAGGAAGTTTTTTTTGTCTTCTCAGCTCTTTAGTTTTAGGGACTGGTGCAGATAATAGTGTTCACACGAGTGTGTGAACATGGACTCTCCCAGGCTCATGTCTTTACCAGCTTTCCCGGAGGGCCTGGAAGCACGGAGCTGTCAGGGTGCAGCGGGATGAGGGGGTTCAGTTCTCTGCCGAAGGAGGAGCCCTGCGGGCTTCTCATAAACTGGTTGCTTGGCTGGCGGGGAGTCTGGTTGACTCCTACTGCCAGGTGTTGTACAGTTAGCCCCCCTTGATGCCTAGCGAATTGTTCCTGTATTGATAACGCAAGACTCTGTCCTCACGAGTTAATTGTCCACGGGGAAGATGAAGTGTGACTTGTGACAGCCCATGACATGAGGGGTGTCAGGCCTGCAGAAGGACGAGATTTTAGCAGTTGAAGGCTTCTGATAGGCAGACGCAGTGCTGTTGACTAAACACACGTTGTTCAAGAAAGCTGGATATTGTACGAAAGCTTACAGATGAGCATCTCTAGATTTGGGAGGGGGAGTTTGTATTTATACCTGCACTGGAAAATGATTTGCAACTGAGTCTCTCCTTTTTTTTTTTTTTTTTTTTTCAGAGGATGATCAGTGGTACCGGGCCTCTGTTCTAGCTTATGCTTCTGAGCAGTCTGTACTGGTTGGATATGTAGATTTTGGAAACTTTGAAATCCTTAGTTTGACGAGACTTTGTCCCATAACTCCAAAGTTGTTGGAATTGCCCATGCAAGCTATAAAGTGTGTGCTGGCAGGTATGAAATGTTTATAGTCCCCGTATTCTTAAAATACCAAAAACTAAAGTAAGAGCGTTAGAAATGAAACTGAACCAATGAGAAGACCAAAGAATGAGTTAAGATGTAACTTCTCTTAATGCAAAAATCCTTAATAGAACATTTAGGAAATACACAGGACTACTTTGCTATCTCTAATAAAATAAAATTTAATTTAATGTACCTATGGTTGTGAAATTGAATATTTTTTGCTATTTATAGAGTCTGCATTATTGACATATATCACAGAAGTGAATTCATGACATAAAGTAGGGCAAAACCTGTTTATTTAAAACAGTAAGAACATGATACTTAGAAATTTATGTAGGGGTGCCTGGGTGGCTCAGTCATTTTAAGTGTCTGACTCTTGAGTTTAGCTCAGGTCATCATCTCACAGTCTTGAGATTGAGCCGTGCGTTGGGCTTAAGGTTCTCTTTCCCTCTCTCTCTCTGCCCCTCCCCTGCTCACGTGGGTGCTTGCCCTCTTTCAAAATAAGTAATTTTGTATATATAATTTATCCCACCAAGAGCCAGGGCTTCTTTCCATGTTAATAAATTGACTTCTTTACTCACATGTACCATAATTGAACCAGGATACAGTTATCAGAAGGATATTTCCAAGTTCTTATTACTAGTGGTGTTCTTTTAACTACCTTTTGCAACCTATCCAAGAGCATTTCTTTAGGATAGGGCGCAAATGTGGTTACGTCACAGAATCCCTCCTTAGGTGAAATAGAGGTGTTGGGGTATGTTTCTTTTTGTGTGATACGTATTACGATTGTTTTCCAGAAAGGGTAGAATTAGTTTGCATACCTACCAGCAATCCAGCGGGGAGCCCATTATTTCACAACTTGGTACACCAAATAGATACTTTGGTATTTCATATTTATAAGTTAAAGCTGAATCATTTCAATTACTGTATTACCAGTGAGGCTGAACATTTTTTTTTTCCATAAGTTACTTCCTTTTATTTTATGGAACGACTCGGCATACCTTGGGTGGTTAATTTAAGTGCTTTTGTAGTGAGTGCTACCAATGTTTTTATGTCATTCTCAGGGACCAGTATTTCTTCCGGCATTGTTTTATACTTTTGTTTATGACTTTCTTAATTTACTGGGATATAATTTACATACCACAAAATTTTTGGTCTATTGTCAGTGATTTTTAGTACATTTACCAAGTTGTGTAGCCATTACCATAATCCACGTGTAGAACATTTCCATCACCCTGATGAAGTTTCTTGCGCCCGTTGATAGTTAATCCTGCCTCTGCGGGCAACTCCTAGTCTACTTTCTATCTTGTTTTTCTGGACATTTCTTATCAGTGGAGTTACGTTTTGTTTACATAGAAGTATAGCCATTTTCTCTTTGTAATTTTGTCTTCATTTTCATGGTTAGAAAATCCTTTTACTCATGTGGGACTTTCTAGTTCTGGTGTTTGTCAGATTCCTTGAGTTTAACTGTGTGGAAATTGGGGGCTAAATTTCTAAACACTTATTACAAAAAATAGTTTAACATTTCTTTAAAAATTATTTGTTAGGAGTAAAGCCATCATTAGGAATTTGGACTCCAGAAGCTGTTTGTCTGATGAAAAAAATTGTACAGAACAAAATGATCACAGTGAAAGTGATAGACAAGTTGGAAAATAGTTCCCTGGTGGAGCTTCTAGATAAATCTGTGACGCCGCACATCAGCGTTACCCAAGTTCTCATTGACGCCGGCTTTGCCGTGGGAGAGACAGGGGTGGTGACAGATAAACCCAGTGCCGTGAAAGAAGCCAGTGGTAAGTGAAATGTCTCCTTGACAATGTCCGTGCTGGAGTTGAGACGGTTTTGTGTATGTGTGGATTCTCATCTTTTCAAAAAGAGCTTATGTTGAATGTTCTTTTGTCTTTTTTTTTTTTTTAATGTTTGTTTATTTTTGAGAAAGGCGCAGAGCACAGATAGGAGAGGGGCAGAGAGAGGGAGACACAGAATCCGAGATAGCTTCAGGCTCTGAGCGGTCAGCACTAACTGAGATCAGGACATGAGCTGAAGTCAGCTGCTCAACTGACTGAGCCATCCAGGTCCCTTGTCTTTTTGATTCAGGCATTCGTTGATAAACATATAAATGAGAACTGTTTGAGAACTGAAAAAAAACAAACCCAAAACAACAACACCTTACTGGTCACTACCTGCTGAAGGATCAGTCAGAAATATGAATTTAAAATTCAGTGAGGTGTAGTTATGGCTAATTGTGATACGGATTAACTTTCCTCTAAAGTGACTAAGAAAGTTGCTAGAAATCCAGTTCTTCAAAAGCAGATACCTCACCAACCCCACCTCCCATGCCCACTTTGATCATTTGTTTTGCAAAATGTTCATTTATTTTCACAGTTCCCTTGGGCGTAGAAGCAAAACTAAATCCATTGGAGTGGACGTGGGTTGAACTTGCTGTTGACCAAACAGTAGATGTTGTGGTCTGTATGATACATAGTCCTGGAGAATTTTATTGCCATGTGCTTAAAGACGATGGTAAGTTGACTCTTGTCATCTGTTTCTTTTTACAAATACATTGATGTAGATAATAGCCGAAGATGAGTCTACTGAATAATAAAACTGTCTTTCCAAGAAAGGCCAAGTGGGTATTTCTTCTTCCAAAAAAGATTTGGTTATACTTAGTTGCCTTTTATTCCATTTTAAGCTACTATTTTTATTTTCAAAAACCTCTTCTTATATTTAAACCAGTTTAGATTTCAAAGAATGTCTTCTAAATTTGTTTTTGAAAATTAAACTTAATGGTTGATTTTATTAAAACATAGCATGCGTGTATGTAAGTGCATAAATAGCACTGCATAACACATTGTCAGAAAGTCAGGACCCTGAATAGCCAACATCTGTGTCAAGTAATAAAGTGTTACCGTAATCCCGGAGTTTCCTCCATTCCCCCTCTGATTACTACGTAGCCTTTCTCTCTTTAAAAAGTAAGCACTAGCCTGCCTTCTGATAGCATAGATTAGTTTTTCCTGGCTTTGAACTTATTGAAGAGGAATCCTGCAACCTGTGCTCTTGATGCCTTGCTCCTTGTTTTCACTGTGAGATCAGTTCTTTTTTTCACACGTAGCAGTAGCTTGTCTTGTTGCCACATTGTGTTCCACTCTGTGAATGTGCTGCCGATTTATTGCTTTTTAGGGTTGGCCATGTGGGTTGTTTCTAGTTCTGAACTCTAAAATGACACTGGTGTGAACATTTCCATACGAATTAGTGCACATGTGTATGTGTTTCTTTTTAATATACTCCAGGAGTGAAATTACTGGCCCTTTCCTAAGGGGTATGTGTATTTTCAGTTTTGATCAGTGAATGCCAGGAAGTTTCCAGAGTGATTGTTAGGACACTTGTCAGTTTGAGAGTTTTCGTTCCTCCACATCCTCACACATGGCATCCCTTCTTTTTCACTGAGCTGTTCTGTTTCTAAGTCTTGATTTTCCTCTCTATCAGATGAGGACGTTACCCTAGGTGCCTAAGTCTGTCTGGCTCTCAATTTGTGAGATTTGTTATCCTTCCTCTCAGAATTGTCTGGTAGGTGGGTCACTGTTTCATGTAGCTTAAGACTTTGACATTTTAAAGTTACTTTTTATAGGTGATTATATAAGCATATGGTACAAAATTCAAAAGTTACAGAAAGAGGGTATAGTGGGAAGATTCCCAGGCCCCTCTCAGTTTTCTAAATATCTTTTCAGGAGTAGTCTGCATGTGCTTGGGTGAATATATGTGTGTCTGTCTGTGTAGGGATACACGGTAAAATGCTGTAAGTGATTTTTGCCGTTGCTTTTTGTTCCCACATAGTCCTTTCTTCATTCTTTTTTAAAAATTAAACTTCTAATAGCGAATAGTGGAATAATTTTAGATTGACAGAAAAGTTGCAGAGATGGTAGAGTTCCTGTGTGCCTCTCAGCTAGCTTCCTCTGTAGTTAACATCTTGCAAAGTTCTGGTACATTTGTTACAACTGAGAGAACAACTTGGGTACCTAGGCCTGATCTGAGCTGCAGACATGATCAGATTTCACCGCACGTCCCTTTCTGCTCCCACTCCTGTTTCTAGTCCAGGATCCAGGCCGGGAAGCCGCTTTGCTGTTTGGGTTTTCATGGCTGTGTGGTATTTCACTGTGTGGGTTTGTCCAGCCCTTTGCTACTGAAGCAGTCCTTGAGCTCTGACTTTACTCTGGGGTATGCGGTTCAGACGGATTCCTGTGTAATTATCAAGTCAAAGGATGTGTGCGCTCGTGCTTTGGAGAGTGCCCTCAGGAGGTTGGCCAAGCTGATCCCCACCGAGAGTATGTACACACACCTTTCTTTCCCACACCATTTTCAGTAGTGTGTCTTAAACTTTGTGAAACTGAAAGGTGACAGTTCTGACTTGCTATAGTTTACTGTCCATTTCTGTGACGGGGCCTTTGCCACATCTTTAAAAGACCGTTGTTTTTTGTTAAGATGTTCTGTAGTGTTGGGAGCCCCTGACTCAGCATTTTAAAGCTCTCTGTGGTCGGTGCTGTCCCAGCGCGCTGCTGGTATGCGCTTCAGTGGTTCACCTTCCACTTCCCTGCTTCGTCAGACTGCTCCCACCAAGTGAATTTTGCTTGCTTAATTTTGTACTTCACCTCAGAGCCATTTCTGTTTCTTTTGGAATACCCTCTCCTCCTCGGTCCTCCTCCTCTACAAAACCTTTAGCATGAAGAGCTCACCTCTCTGCGTTTCCTTAGCAGACGTCTGTGCCATCCACTCCGTCATTGTATGTCATCCTTCAGGACAGTGTGTGTCACTCTCTGTACCGGCTTGTACGCTCTGTCCTTATCCCTTTGCACAAGCTCGTGCTCTGGTGTGCTGGTCACGGCGCCATAGTAGAGCATTAACTACTAACCACCTACTTTCCCGACTAGGTTTTTAATAAGGAAAAGAGAAAAGCATCTGGTAACTTACTTAATAAGGTGCTTGGGAATGTACCGGAGGTTTTATGATCAAAACATTTCCAGACTTTAAAGGAAAAGTCTGTATTCTGCATGCTTTTTAGAATATTAAATGCTGTATGTGTTGCATTTTCAGCTTTAAAGAAACTCAATGATTTGAATAAGTCGTTAGCAGAATATTGCCAGCAGAAGGTGCCCAATGATTTTAAAGCAGAAATAGGGCAGCCGTGTTGTGCTCCTTTTGCAGGTAAGTTGCACTTGGTACAATTTCAACTTCGATAGAAGGTTTTGTTTCCTGATATTCAGCCCTTATTTTGAATGTGTATTTTCCTGCCGATGTTAAGCAAGTATTTCTCACAATCAAGACTAAATGAATGCATAAAGTGTCATGTTTAATCTTTGTAACAAGGAACCTCCAAATGAAACTTTCTTACCTCAGTTTATTAAATTTCATTATGTGCTTTTCTTTCCAGAATTTCTGATATTAAAGTAAGTTAGATGATGGGAAACCTGTCCACTGCAGGTTCATTGTTTCTTCTGGTCACCTGTGTATGTTTAGTTTAAAACTATATTTCATGAAACACCTTAATTTCACTGTATGAGTTTTTCTACTATTTTTATATTATTTTACTAATAACAAGTGAGACAATTTGCCATTAGGTCTGAGAGTAGTATTATAGCCTTCCAGATTGACAGATACATTCAAGGTTAAGTCTTCCCTTCACTTTCATGTTCTGTTTATTGGATAGGTGATGAGTGAAATCTTAAATTTATATTAGATGTTAAAGTGTGGTGCCATAAAAATTATGGATGTATTCTAAAACCAAATGTTAATACTTCTGGGGATTTCTGAATGAAAACTAAAGGCATTGTCTGGAGAAGGAGAGCAAATGTATTAGCTACTTTATACAAAGGATTTTTTTTTTTTTGAGATAAAAATTTCAAATGTTAATAGAAGGGAGATAATGTTCTGTGTTACAAACTTTGTGTTAAATACAGGTGATGGTAATTGGTATCGTGCTTTAGTCAAGGAAATCTTGCCAGGTGGAAATGTTAAAGTCCATTTTGTGGATTATGGGAACATAGAAGAAGTTACTGCGGATGAACTCCAAATGATCCCATCAAATTTTTTAACACTTCCCTGTCAGGGGATACGGTGCTGGCTAGTAGGTATGGTGCAGAATACACTTTCAAAACTGTCTTCTAATACTTAGGGTAGATGCACTTTTAGGTATTAACATCTATAACTTTAACATGTGGGCTACAAGATCTTGCTTCGTGTTGTCAAATTTAGACATGTACTTTGGAAGATACTGACCAGAGCGTTCGATGTTGATGTTAAAAGTAGGGAAGGGGCAGCTTTTCTGGGCTTGAGATGGGAGTGAAAACCAACGTGATCTTTTGAAGAAACTTTGCAGGGTTTCCTAAGAGCTTCAAATAGTCCTACCTTTTGTCTGAGCATTTTTACTTATAATAATTTATCCCAAGGAAATGATCTTGGAGTCTCACAGAGTTTACCTACAAGGAAATTCATCATATAAACTGTTAATACTAGCAAACCACCGTAGGGAGCCAGGTAAGGGATGGGCCCAGGGATGACCTGTACAATTGAAAATGTCAGTACCGATTTCAGATGGTTGCCGGGAGGATGCAGTGAGGCTCGGAACAGAGGCTCCCAGGCCCGCGCAGGCGGATTTCCTTGCACGCTCTTACTGCACGGCCAGTAAGATGTTGGTGGCTACGTGTAACGGACATGAAGAGACGCAGGATAGTGTTGTGGTTAAAAGGACAGGCTCTGGAACCAATTCTGCCACCTACTAGCTATGAGAATATAAGCAGATTATTTAAACTCTGGTGTTTATGTTTCCTCATTTGGAAAATAATAGTACCTTCCGTAGAGAGTCATTAAGAATTAAAGACATAGGGGCCCTTGAGTGGTTCAGTCAGTTAAGCATCTGCCTCTTTTTGTTTTTAAATTTTTAAAAATGTTTTATTTATTTTTGAGGGAGGGAGGGAGAGAGAGAGACAGCGACAGCGTGAGCAGGGGTGAGTCAGAGAGACAGGGAGATACAGAATCGAAGATTGGCTCCAGGCTCTGAGCTAGCCGTCAGCCAGAGCCCACGAACCAAGAGATCATGACCTGACCTGAAGTCAGAAGCTTAACGGACTGAGCCACCCAGGTGCCAAAGCATCCAGCTCTAGATTTCAGCTCAGGTCATGATCTCATAGTTCATGGGTTTGAGCCCTGTGTCAGGCTCTGTGCTGACAATGCAGAGCCTGCTTGGGATTCTCTCTCTCTCTCTCCCGGTCTCTGCCCCTCCTCTGCTCATGTGCTTGCACCTGCACTCTCTCTCTCAAAAATAAACATTAAAAAAAAAAAAAGAATAAAAGACATAAGAAAATATAAAGCACTTAACACTACTGGCCTCATACCCATAATGTTGTTATTGCAAAGGTTCCTTTATAAAAGAAATCGGTATTATGTGTACATGGGTTGTTGCATACACACATGAAAATTTATGGAAGCTTGGATACCAAAATGTTAATAGTGCTCATGTCTAGAAGCATAGATGCTTTTTATTTTCCTTTTGTATGTCTTTCTACTTACTACACTTAGTATGTTTCAGATTGTTCTTAATACCATGTTTCATGTCCGTGCTTCTTAAAACGTGGCCTTCAAACAAGCAGCATCAGCTTCAGAACCTATTCAAATTACAGATTCTCTGTCCCCAACCAAGACCTGCTGCTAAAGTGGAAAATTTAGGATGCACCCCTGAAATCTGTTTTAATGATCCCTCTAGGTAGTTGAGATGCATACTCAAGTTTGAGGATCATTGTTATAAAAATAAGGGTATAAGCCAATTAGAAAATTAACTTTTGGTTGAGTACTTTAAAATAACATTTTGAAATTAGCACTAGAAGACTGCTCACAGAGGTGAAAGTGTAGGGTTGATATCTCCTACCAGCAGAATGGGTAGCTCATCATTGTGTATGTTAACAGAACACAATGGTGGCTTCTAGAATAATCCTTTTTTTGCCTATTGGAAAAATGCCCGGTGAAGATACATTAGGGGGAAAAGTAAGGGAAGTTTCTGAGCCTCCAAAACCCCAGTGGTATGTTTACACCTGCATTATCTGTAACTCAGGCTTGGAGGATGTAGAAATGTAATTGAACATTGAAAAAAGAGATTGAAATCACTGACCAGAATGTAATACTTGACTAAGGCCCACTCCCAGACACTGATGAGGCAAAAATGCAGATTGGGCACAGAACTCTAATGCTGTTCTTCTTTGCTAGATGTAGAGCCGAGAAACAGACCCTGGACTAAAGAAGCCATCGAAAGATTTCAGATGTGTGTTGCAGGGGTAAAACTCCAAGCCCGAGTGGTCGAAATCACTGGACAGGGAGCCGGAGTTGAGCTCACCGATGTCTCCACTTCTTGCCCCAGAATAATTAGTGACATTCTGATTGAAGAACATGTGGTCTTAAAAAGTAGTTCACCACGTAAAGACTTGACAAGTGATAGGCCTGTTAATAAACATGAGCCTCAAATTGATGCCCCGGGGCTTCAAGGTAACATTTTTAAACCATTGATTTGTTATTTAAACTTACGTTATCCTTTGCTTTTATCGGTTATGAACATTTTATCTCCAGATGATGCAGGTTTTCTGTAGGAATACATGCTTTGTGGAAATAGGTTAATAATAGGTTATGAAAATTAATATTTATTGAAGCATGGTTTTACGAAACATTGTACTCATTTTTAATGTAGTTGCTTATCAGGTAATCTTGCATCATATAGTTAGGTGTCTTCTAAAGTTTCAATCAGTTTTAAGAATTACATTCTAGGGGCGTCTGAGTGGTTCACTTGGTTAATAAGCGCCTACCTTCAGCTCAGGTCGTGATCTCGCAGTTCATGGTTCACAAGTTCAAGCCCCTCATCAGGCTCTGTGCTGACAACTCAGAGCCTGGAGCCTGCTTCAGATTCTGTCTCCTTCCCTCTCTGTCCCTCTCCCACTCCCACTCTGTCTCTCAAAAATAAACAAATATGAAAAAGAAATTAAAAAAAGAATTACATCATATATACTACAAAAGTAACGCTGGGGTGTAGTAGGTCAGAGTTTCTCATTCTAGATTGGACTTTTTGTAACACTCACAGAATCCCTTAAATTGAACAGATTGTTTTGTGAAAATCCAGATTTTCATTTTAGGGATTTGTGAATGTTGACAATCAGCAGTTGATGAATAAATTGGGCGAATAAATATATAACTGGGAGAGAATACCAAGCTTGATCTGTTTCATGCAAGATCTGTTTTCTGTGTTCTCAGCTGTCCCCTCGGCTGAGCGGTGGAGGACGATAGAATTGCCAGTGAATGAAACCGTGCAAGCAAGCGTGCTGGAGATCGTCAGCCCGCACTTGTTTTATGCTCTGCCGAATGAGACGCCAGGTGAGAAACCAAGATGTGAGACCCATTCGCATCTTTTTAACTGTCTAGTGAAAACACTTACCTGAATTCCTTAGGAAGTGAGAGAGAGAAGGGGAGGCTGGTGATTTTTGTCTTACTCAATGTTTACATACATCTATATTTTATTTACTTTTGAGAGACAGAGGAAGACAGCACAAGCAGGGGAGAGTCAGAGAGAGGGAGACACAGAATCTGAAGACCGGCTCCAGGCTCTGAGCTAGCTGTCAGCACAGAGCCCAATGCAGGGCTTTGACCCACAAACCGAGAGATCATGCCCTGAGCTGAAGTCAGATGCTTAACCAACTGAGCCACCCAGGCGCCCCTCTTACTCAGTGTTTTAAGGAAGAATTGATCATTAAGACACATAAGGCCCATTTAGTTATTCAAACACAAATGTGAACATGAGGGGAATGCCCTGCATTTAGCGCCTACCCAGCCTACAGTTTTTTATAAGAAAATCATGTCTCTCATTGGTGTATAATTTCTTGTTTAAAAACAGATACCTAGGGGTGTCTGGGTGGCTCAGTCAGTTAAGCCTCTGGCTTCGGCTCAGGTCAGATCTCACATATGTGGGTTCAAGCCCCGCGTCGGGCTCTGTGCTGACAGCTAGCTCAGAGCCTGGAGCCTGCTTCAGATTCTGTGTCTCCCTCTCTCTCTCTGCCCCTCTCCCTCGCATGCTCTCTCTCTGAATCCAAAAAAAAAAAAAAAAAAAAAAGATACCTACCTAGGGGCATCTGGGTGATTTAGTCGGTTAAGTGCCTGACTTTAAGGTCATGATCTCACGGTTCGTGAGTTCGAGTTAAGCGTCAGGCTCTGTGCTGACAGCTGAGCGCCTGGAACCTGCTTCAGATTCTGTATCACCCTCTCTCTCTCTGCCCCTCCCTCACTCACACTCTGTCTCTCTCTCTTTCTCAGAAAAAAAAAAAACCTAATTTGAATTGTATTTACAAAGCTAACCCTTTAAGAAAATTTGATATATTGAAAATATACTTTGTAATCAGTCTATAATCAGTGTTACTACAGTTTAGAGACTCAAAAATGTTTTGCATTGGTCATAATCCTGAAGAAAAGTAGTATATAAATAAATTTTTTTTTCTTTGTTTCATCGACGTTTATAATTAAGGAATCTCTTCCAGTATGTTTGAGTTTATCCTTGTAGTGTCAGAAGGAGAGTTGGTACAAGTTGGGTGGTGGCTCCTGGAAACAATTCGCAGGTACTTGAAGGCTGGGGAAGTGGACCTTTGTTTTCAATTGTCAAACCACAAACTGTGGTGATACCAACAAGGGCTCTTAAATCTATCTGCAGCATTACAAATAATTATCCTTAATCTGTGTAGTGGAGAGTAGGGTTATTGGATCCCGGTGAATTGGAAAAACTGTGTTTTATCTTATTAACTAGAACATACTTAACTGAAAAGTACACGGAAAAATTGTGGAAGTAGGACTTGGCAAGTTCCTGTAGAGGATGGCCACCCTGGTCTGGGACTGAGCTCTCTGGAGGCTTCATTGGTCCTCCCACCCAGGACTGCAGCCCGTCCAGACGAGGGCCGCAAGGGCCCTCATGGATTCTCCCAGTGCACACGTAAACACGGGGTTCCTGTCTAAACAGTAGCATTGAAAGTTTCTTCACAAAAGATTCCTTTATTTTTATATGTTTCAGAAGATCAGGAAAGACTGGGTATGTTGACAGCTGAATTGGTAGAATACTGCAACACTCAGAAAAGTCAGTTTTCTCACAGACCCAAAGTTGGAGATGCGTGCTGTGCCAGATACACAAGTAAGGTCCTTTCGGGGAAATGCTTTGTTCTCTTGTGCATGAGATTTTGTGTACTTTGTTTTCTGAAGTGCACATTTCATTTTGTTGGAGAAATTAAAGGCAAGGCTGTCTGTTGAGTTCATATGTTGGTTCTGTTCCATAGCTATAGATTGTATTTAGTTGAGCAATAGGTAGGCATCTGCAAATCTGTCGGTACTTCTAGATAATCAGCAGTAGATAATCACACCATATTTATATGTGGAGGAGTTGCAAATTTATAGAACTTTCTGAATGTACTAAAAAGAAAAAAAGTAACTGTGTTGAAAAGTCAGACTTGTTGAATCAGGGACTCTTTAACCGTTGTCCTGTTGTTTAATATTCCATGTTAACAGATTTCTTTTAGGAATAAAAATAACACTTGGAGTGAATATTCTTGGGCAGAAACTTCGAGAATTCCTGAGTCGAAAGATGTCAATTGTTTTGTAAGCCCCAGAACCATATTGCTCTCCCGGCATCTTAAATGTCCACATGTGCCAAAAGTTTGAGTGCCAATTTGTCTCCTTGCCAGCAATGAGTTTATTTATTTTTATTATTTTTTAAAAATAGTTTATTGTCAAATTGGTTTCCATACAACACCCAGTGCTCTTCCCCACAAGTGCCCTCCTCCATCACCACCACCTCTTTTCCTCCCTCCCCCTTCCCCTTCAACCCTCAGTTCGTTTTCAGTATTCAATAGTCTCTCAAGTTTTGCGTCCCTCTCTCTCCCCAACTCTCTTTCCCCCTTCTCTTCCCCCTGGTCCTCCATTAGGTTTCTCCTGTTCTCCTCTTAGACCTGTGAGTGCAAACATATGGTATCTGTCCTTCTCTACCTGACTTATAGCAATGAGTTTAAAATGTTTTTGCTCTGTTGCCCACATAGTGTTCATTTTAAAATTTAGATTTATAGTTAAATGTATTCTGTTTAGTTTTTTCTTTTGTATGACAGCTGGGTCTACACTCTCCTTCCTTTTCTTCCTGATAGGAATCTGCCCTATTTGTCGGTTATATGCGTGTTCTCTCTCTGTTAGGACTTCGTAAGTGCTCGTCACAGCCGTGTAGTAAACCAGGATACAATGAGCTACATGGTTACAGACCAGTCTGCAGCCCCTTGTTAGTGTTCTCTATCCTTTCACTGGTTATCTCCAGTTCTCTGCAGTGGTGTCAATTCTCTTAGTGAACACTCGTGCACTTTATCAGTCTTTATCATATCGTCAGTGCTTGCAGCCTTTGGACCTCCATATAGACTGCTTGTCCCTCAGACCTGAGCGATCACCGTGGAATTTTTCCTTCATCATGCTGATGATGGATTCCTTTTGTTTCATGGATTTGGCTCTTACCTGACCTTGTTGGCGAAATTTCTCCCTCCCTCCTCTCACCTTGTTTTCTGAATTCCTTGCTTTTGGTTTACGATAATATTTGGGTATATCTCATTCTTCAGAAGCTGAGAAAAGATATATGTAAGATAAACTTTCTCTTACCTCCCCATGTTCTCCCGTGTTTGAAAAAGTCTTTACCCTAACAGCTAATTGATGGCTTGCCTAGATCTAAAACTCAAGATTGTAAATAATCTTTACCTTAAATTTTTGAAGGCATTGCTTTTATTGTTTTTTTTTTTTTTTTGAAGAGTTTTTTTTATTCTTTAGTAATACCTACATTCCACGTGGGGTTCAAACTCACAGCTCCAAGATCAAGAGCTGCACTTTGTACTGACTGAACCAGCCAGGCTGGCCTGCTTTTACTGTTTGTTTTTTTTGTTTGTTTGTTTTGTTTTTAGCTGTAGATATTACTGGTCAAGAGATCGGGATCATTTAGGTTCTTCAAACTTTATGCATTTTTTTATTCTGGAACTTGTCGTAATCTCTTCATCCTTGTTCTGAAATTCATGATGTGACTTAGTATTAGCTTTCACCATTGTGTTGGGCACTTGTAAGTGGGTGGATCCTAAAGTTTAGAAATTGGTGAGCTTCAGTTTAGAGAAATTTTTCTGAATTTTTTTAATTCCCTTCCTTGGTTTTTCTGTTCTTTTAGGAACTCCACATATTCTAATGTCTGACTTGAAACTCTTCTGCTAAGTTTTCTTTTTTCTCTTTTACCTTTTTTCATTGTTTTTAAGAGAGTTCCTCAATTTCATCTCCCAACTGACTGAATTTTTCACTTCTGATTTCATACTCTAGTTTCAGCAGCTTTTTTGTTTGCCTTCTCAAGTGTATGCTTTTAATAATGTCTCGTTATATCAAGGATGGAAGGTATTTTCTCTGGGAATGTTAAAATTGTTCTAATTTTCACTGTCTTCTCCCTTTTCTGGATTTCCTGTTTGTTTGGTCTTCTCTGTCATGTTGGAGACTTTCTTCAAATGTCTGATCCTTTGCATGGAGCATCTAATTGGAAGCTTCTGGGGGCCTTCACTGTAGGGTGACACCATTTCACTGGGACTCATGCTGTTGAGGCTCTTGAAGTGCCTTTACTTGGGATGGGTGTCTCCTGCTTGGAGTGCATAGCTTGCCTGACAGTGTTCTTGGCCAGCTTCCTCCTCTGCGCTGCCTCTACTGCCACGTCCAGTAGTCTGGTTCATCCTCTCCGGAGAAGAAACCTCTGGGGCGCCTGGGTGGCTCAGTCGGTTAAGCCTCCGACTTCGGCCCAGGTCAGATCTCACGTTCGTGGGTTCGAGCCCCGCATCAGGCTCTGTGCTGACAGCTCGCTCAGAGCCTGGAGCCTGCTTCCGGTTCTGTGTCTCCTTCTCTCTCTGCCCCTCCCCCCTCTCATGCTCTGTCTCTCTCTGTATCAAAAATAAATAAACCATTAAAAAAAAAAAAAGAAAGAAACTTCTAGTCTGCCCTTGAGTCGGAGCAGTTGCCTGGAAATGAAGAGGGCATTCTGAGCTTTGTTAAAATACACGAACATAAAATAGATCTTTCTCTTTAGCACCCTAAGAAGTGTTATGTGTAAATGTGTTTATAAACTAAAGTCTCTTGAGATGTCTTTGGAAGTAAGTCCGCTTCCTTTACCCAGTCCTGATGCTCAGCTGCATCCTTACTGCTGCCTTTAAATGGGTTAGTTATTTAGGCAAATGGGATTCGAGATGCAAATGAAGATGCTTCTTTGCTCCCCCACAGCCAGCTTTGGTTGAGCGCCTCTAAGTCGTTTCTGTTTATGCATCTGCTTTCCAGCTTCCGTATTGTCTTCTCTCTTGCTCTCTATCCTTGTGGTTTTGTGCTTTTTTCTTTTTAATTGTATAATTGTCTTTTTAGTAGATTCTGGAAGGAGTGGAGGTGATGCTTGTGTTTAATCTGGACTGTAACCAAAAATTTTCAGCCGTGTAAATAACTGAATAGCCATCTCCAGGGAGGGAGGGAGTCATTGAATGAACCTTCTTACCTAAGATTCCACTGTATTTTCAGACGATGACTTATGGTACCGTGCCATTGTCCTGGGGACATCAGATGCTGATGTGAAAGTGCTCTATGTAGACTATGGAAACATTGAAACTCTGCCTTCTTCCAGAGTGCAGCCAATTTCCACCAGACACCTGGAGCTTCCTTTCCGAATTATTAAATGTTCGCTTGAAGGTAGGCATTTAAGTCACTTTCCAGTTGGGATGTCTGTGTGGTTTTCCCTTTGTTTTATGCCCGATGTCTTAATCAAATGGGCATTTCAGTAACTGCCCAGATTCCTAAACGTCGAGCAGAGTTTACTAAAAACATTTCATATTTCTTATTATTTCATTCTCACAACACTTATGTTAGCCCGTTGTTGTTCAGAGGCTGCGTTTGGCCCCGGGTTGCACAGCTACAGGTGGCAGAGTCAGGGAGAACTGGGCCTCTGACCTCGCCTGAGGGCCTCTCTGCTCTGTCGTGGCTCTTACGGGTGAGAGACCGTCAGATGACACCATTTGGGCTAATTCGCTGGGCACTGTATCTGCATACATTCAGCTCCTTCCTTTGGTGTTTGAGTAAAGTGAACAAAAATGCTAAAGTAGCTCTTTCCTTATTCCTGATTTGGTTACCAGCCATCCCAGAAGAGAATAGCTCACTCATTGGCTTGTAGTCTGCCTTGAATGGGGAGAGAGTTGGAAAATTATCTTTATTATTGTTTGCCTCTCGCATTAGGACTTATGTCCGTGGCAGCAGAATGTTGTCTGTTTTGTGCCCTCCAGACTCAGATTAGTGCTTGATACATAATAGGGATCAATGAATATTTATCGAGTGTTTTTTTTTTTTTTTAATACAACAGCAGTAGTACATCAAAGCATACCTAAACCTGGCTGGAGTACGTGAGGCTTTTGCTTATTATCTTTATTATTACTTGTTTTAAAATTAATTAATTTATTTTGAGAGAGAGAGAGGGAGAGAGAGAGAGACAGACAGCACAAGTGGGGGAGGGACGGAGGAGAGAAAGAGAATCCCAAGCAGGCTCCACAAAGCCAGCACAGAGCCTGAGGCCGGTCTCAAACTCATGAACTGGGCCGAAAGTGAGAGTTGGATGCTTAACCAGCTGAGCCACCCAAGCGCCTCTTTCCTAATTATCTTTAGATGATGTATGTAAATATTTATCTTTTTTTAAGGAACTCGAAGATTAATATTTTTTTTTCCCCAGGACTAATGGAACTGAATGGAAGCTACTCTCAGTTAGTGATAGAACTACTAAAAAATATCATGCTGAATCAGAACGTGATGCTTTCCATAAAAGGAATTACGAACAATGTCCATACAGTGTCAGTGGAGAAATGCTCTGAAAATGGTACTGTCAATATCTCTGATAAGCTGGTGACTTATGGTCTGGCAAAAAAAATCACATCGAAAAAGCAAAGTGCTTTCAATACAGGTATCTTTTTTTGAAGTTTGATTAATGACAGATGTAAGTGTAATTAATAAGAACAGATGTAATCCGTATAGGTGACTTGGTCTCTCCTTACTCTCTGTGGTCACGTTCCCTTCCTCCTCCCCCTTTGTAAGTGCAGTGGGACCGGGACCCGCTGGGTGGAGGCAGGCCTCCTGGTCCAGATTTCCTGGAGCTTAGGCGCAGCAGCGTTGCTGATAGACTGACGCTGAGAGCTTTGGGAATGGCTTGTGTTCGGAATTCCTTCCAGCCTGCTTTCGCCCCTTACCAGAGTAAGAAGGGTGTGCATTTTTGAGATTGGTTCTTCTGAGTATCTCACAAGATGATTATTTGGCAGGCCTGCCCTTGGCTGAAGAGATAGCCCATATATAATAGGCAAAAGACCTGAAATCCTGGAGATGGGGGCATTAATTTGGTGAAAACTAGGACACAGTAGTAGAAAATATTAAAAGCCCAAGTGAGAAGTCATCGATCACGTCCTTTACAGTGAGAACCCATCCCTAAGGGGCAGAGCTGTGCATATTCAGACTCAAGTCAGTTTTTTTGTTGCATATGGTGTATGCTATCTAACGGCTTTTTGTGTTTGCCTCTAGAAACAACGTGTAGGATGAATTGCTGTTGCACAGAGTTACGGAGACAAGTGAGTAGAATTTCTTTGAAGTGATATCATACTCCTTACATTTTTAGAAATGAAATAATACTATTTCTTTTTCACCCATAGGTTGAAAAACATGAACAGATTCTTCTCTTCCTCTTAAACAATCCAACCAATCAAAATAAATTTATTGAAATGAAAAAATTGTTGAAAAGTTAAGTAAGTTAAATTTGATGTTTTCACCACTTCCATCACCACCAGCAGGACCTCTCCAGGCAGGTCAGGGCCGAACATGAAGCGCCCGGGCGTGGAGCGCGTCATGAGTGTGTTCTTAATTTTGTGCCCTAATGATCTGAGGTCTGGTTGTGGTGTGTTTGCTGTCTTCCCAGGTTTTTTTTCTAAATTAAAAAAAAAATGTTTTTTTACTTATTTTTGAGAGGCAGAGACAGTGCTAGCAGGGGAAGGTCAGAGAGAGAGGGAGACACAGAATCTGAAGACAGGCTCCAGGCTCTGAGCTAGCTGTCAGCACAGAGCCTGACGCGGGGCTCGAACCCACGAACCGTGAGATCGTGACCTGAGCCGAAGCCGGACGCTTAACCGACTGAGCCCCCCAGGCGCCCCGTCCAAGTTCTATTTGATAACCTGAAATTGTTCATTGTTGTTAACGGGACCGCGTCCAGGAGTGCTCACCTTACCGTTGCTCAGTTCTGGGTGCTCACGTTATTGATACGTGCAGGGACTTGTAAAAATTGTCAGGAGGTGACGCTTTGCCTCAGATTTGTTGTGTCTGGATGTGACATTACCTCTCACTTGTGTGTGTTGCTATAAAGATGTTGAACACTTTTTGAGGTTTTAAAGGGCCAAGAATGGACAATGGGCTTCCCTGATAGTGTATTTTATTTCAAAACAAAACCTGTCTGGTGGTGATTCCAGTGCTTCAAGATGATAATTGGTGAGTTTTAAATAACAGTTCCCTCTCTTTTTTTTTTTTTTTTTTTTTGGTCTGGGATGCTTTGTTCTGAGATACTCCTCAGGAGTACTTTGTGACCAGTAGCCAATTAGAATATCTGATTAAAATGAAATTGTCCTTCCTACCATGTCGAATTGGTAGAATTCTAGCCAAAAGCAAAGTTATCTTCGGCTCTGGGCTCTTGCTGGCTGCAGCTCGGCCTGCGTCAGACTTTTGCAGCCAGCCCACGAGGCGGTGCTGCCCTCTGTGGGCGCGCGGGCGCTCCAGCTGGGACCTGCTGGGCGAGTTCACACACTTCGTCCCCGTGGTAACGTACAGCGGTTTGGTTTCTGTTTCTAAGACAGTACCGCTGAATCCCGAGCGGGGTGTCATTAATGCTAGAGCGGTAGTTTTGAGTCTCCTGACGTATTTCCGTTACAAGGTTTGGGTTCTGTCTAATAAATGCTGATTTACCATTGCGATGACATCCTTCAGTCCTTGCTGATACATTCAGTTTTAGTATTGACGGCTGTCTTGTGTATTTGAGTCTAAAATCTTAAAAACAATTTAAAGTCTTAAATGTAATGATAATTTCATAGATTAAGGGACATGCAATGACATGGACTTCTGGAATTTAGTCCTAGCACCAAATCATCATAGTTTTTATCTGTATAATGGACTTTTTTCATAAGGATATTGAGATTGCTACCCACACGAGATGAAAGTTGTATTTGCTTTTGTTTCTACATAGTTTGAAGACATTGCTTTAAAAAAAAAAACGATTTAAAGAATAGTAGTTGAGGGGCGCCTGGGTGGCTCAGTTGGTTAAGCGTCTGTCTTCAGCTCAGGTCATGATCTCATGGTTCGTGGGTTCGAGCCCTGCGTTGGGCTCTGTGCTGACAGCTAGCTCGGAGCCTGGGGCCTGTCTTCAGATTCTGTGTCTCCCTCTCTCCCTGACCTTCCCCGGCTCTCACTGTCTCTGTCTCTCAAAAATAAATAAAAACCATTAAAAAAAATAGTAGTTGAACTGGCCTTTCCTTTACTGTGGAAGTAAATACATATTTTGTCTGCATTTGAATATAGTGTTCAATATTGTTTTAAAAGCACTTGAACATCTAGTTACATACTTAATCATTACAGTAGCCCTGAAAAGAAAGTCAGACCCTGCTATATAGATGGGGCTGAGGTTCAGAGAGGTTGAATGGCTGCACTAGGTCACACACACGCAACCAGGTCTTAGACTCAAAGCTCAGCTCTCACTGCTGCCCCTCGCTGTTTCCTGGCCTGCAGTGTTCTTAGCTCCAGTCAGCTCTGAAGGGCGGGGAACAGGGAGTTACATTACAAAAACTTATGGGATGCCTGGGTGGCTCCGTTGGTTAAGTGTCTGACTCTAGGTTTTGGCTCAGGTCACGATTTCTTAGTTCATGAGTTCAAGCCCCGCATCGGGCTTCATGCTGATAGCACGGGACCTGCTTGTGACTCTGTCTCCCTCCCCACGGCCCCCTCAAAATGAATGGATAAACTGAAACAAACAAAAAATAAAAATTACATACATGGTTGCTTAAGTATATTTCCTTCATTGTGGTGAAAATATAGTCGAATATTCACTCTTTTAAATTGTTCTTCTTAGATACAGAGAAAATGTGTTTAAAATTCAAGTGTTTATTAGTCTTTTCTGGAGAAATTTTTTAAAGGTTTTTTAAAAATTTTTATTTTTGAGAGACAGAGACCATGCGAGCCAGGGAGGGTCACACAGAGAAGGAGACACAGAATCTGAAGCAGGCTCCAGGCTCTGAGCTAGCTGTCAGAACAGAGCCCGACGTAGGGCTCAAACCCACGAACTGTGAGATCATGACCTGAGCCGAAGTCGGACGCTTAACCGACTAAGCCACCCAGGCGCCCCGGGAGAAATTTTTTAAGAACTGTAAAATTGCCCAACTAAATATGCCGTGGTGATGGGAACAGAAGACTGTCCTCTGTGGCTCAGATGTGGGAAGTCAGCCCTTGAACACACAGTCACTGCAACACTGTATCTGAAGGAGAGCGCGCACAGCTGTGTTTTGCTCTGGCCGAGGGCTAGTGCACAGCACTGTGGGGCTGAATCTCTGTAACAGATCTGACTGGAACGCACACTTTGGCTTGCTTACACTTAAGATAGAAATTAAGCAGAGTGAGTGAGTGTGTAGATAAAGCATAATGAGAGTTGATTTTTCTCTTTCAGAAGCAGTCTGTCTCGGAGATCCAGGCTTACGGGAGCGGAAACCCGGGGGGCCAGACTTAGAGGCAGCAGGGCATCCCCCGTGTTTGTTGTGAACATTGTCTTCTGTGTCCCGGCTTCTGTTTGCTTGTCGCTCTTCTGTTGGGTTGGGTAGTTTTTTTTCCTCTAGGTTCTTCCTCCCGAATAAATAAGTCTTGCATGAAAGTTTCATACTGCCTTCATGGGATACCGGGAAGGGATACATAGGGATTTTCTATGCGAATATAAATTTTTAGGACTTACAGGTAACACTGAAGAAAATATGGCTTCATGTTACTAGCAGATAAATCGAACTGAGAGATGCATGAGTTCATTTGCGTTTTTCTGTATGTTTGAAATCCTTGGTAATAAAGCCTGCCCCGCTCTCTCCGACATCATCTGCCTCTTCCACTTAATAAATATTCTTTGGCTTGTTGTCACTTCAGTCCTGGCTCTTCTTTTCCTGGCCACTCTTGAGGTCATGAGCTGCTTTCTCCATCTCGACTCCGATCTCTTTTCCTGTGGCCTTTGGGCACAGACCCTGTCCTGGGGCTCCCAGCCCCTCCTCAACTGCGGAAGGGACTTTCTCTGCTTCCACCTTCCTGGCCCTTCCAGACCAGCAGCCGTCTGGACTTCTTATTGTATGTAGAATTCACATTTCCTGAGGTACAACTACAGTTAATTTAAGTTAAAAATTTAAGTTAGAGTATATATTTTTCTTAAAGCACTTAAAGGAATCTTAGTTTCTCCTAAACGTGCAGAATTATGGGCCAGCTGACTTTCCTGCCAGCCTATGAGTTTCTGTTGGGAAATTGCCTATGATTTAGTATCAGACTTCTAACCTAAGAAGATGTCACCAACTCAAAGAATTTTAAGGCTTTTATTTATTTATTTTGTTTTTATTGGTAATGTGTGTCAGCCAGATTAAATGGAAATTTTCTTCATGAGAAAAGTTGTTCAAACACTGATGGACTTTTTTTTTTTTAAGCTTATTTATTTTGAGAGGGAGAGGGTGAGAAAGAACCCCAAGCAGGCTCTGCGCTCACAGCGTGGGGCTCGAACTCTCAAACGGCAAGATCATGACCCGAGCCGAGGTTGGATGTTGTTTAACCAATTGAGGCCCTGATGTGGTTTTATTAGATAAAGAATTTTGAGCAAAGCAGCATGCATTTTTCACTTTTCAGCCTCGTGTCCTTATGGCCAGTCCTTTGCTAACTTCTTTTTCTTGTTCGAACATGTTTGGAACCTTGGATGTTTAGTTCCTTCTCAGTTCAATTCCAGACACAGAATACAAATGAAAATTGTGGAATCACAAAATTGGCCTTTTCACTGTGGAAAAGTAGAGAAGCAAGTGAGAGAAAGCACACAAAAGAATCTAGAATTTAAGGTTCCAGGGTTTTGCTTGGTGCTGGAAATTTGAATACAAAGAATTTAATTAAGTGGAGTTTAATATGGTGATTCAACAGTTTGTCTTACTCCCCAAAAGAGACTAATACTGTCTGTAGCCCTAGTTTCACAAAGATCTGGATTAATTTTACATAATCCTATACTGGACTAACTTTATTTTATTTAACTCTAAGCTAGTTAACATAGCGTAGTAACGGTTTCAGGAGTAGAATTTAGTGATTTATCATTTACATATGACACCCCAGTGCTCATCCCAACAAGTGCCCTTGTTAACGCCCATCCCCCATTCAGCCCATCCCCCGCATACAACAGCCCTCCAGCAACCCTCCATTTGTTCCCTGTATTTAAGAGTCTCTTATGGTTTGTCTCCCTGTTTTTATTTTTCCTTCCCTGTCCCTGTGTTCATGTTTCTTAAATTCCACGAGTGAAATCATATATTTATCTTCCTCTGACTTACTTTGCGTATACACTATAGTTCTATCCACGTTGTTGCAAATGGCAAGATTTCATTCTTTTGATCAGTAATATTCCATCGTGTGTATATATATATATATATATATATATATTTTAATGTATCCACTCATCAGTCGATGTAAACTTGGGCTCATGCTATAATTTCGCCATTGCTGATAGTGCTGTGTAAACGCATGTGCCCCTGTGAATCTGCATTCTTGTGTTTTTTGGATAAATTCCTAGTAGTGCAATTGCTGGGTCTGGCAATAGCAAAAGCTACATTTTTTACGGACCTACTTTAACATTATTAATTAACATTGAAGTATTTACTGACATCTATCTACTCGCCTGAGATTGAACTGGGTGCTGTGTTTATTATTCATTAGGGCTGTGTGTCATCTGTCACACCTGGTGTTCAGTTTCCCTCAAAATATGTAGTGAAGTCAGACAAGTGCCAAATTGCTGAAACCATATAAACAAACAAGTTGTTCTTGGCAGAGGACATGTAAATATTGTGATAAAAGTGTGTCTGTGGAGATACATTCGATAGGCCTTTTGGTAGAATTGTTGGGGCAACTAGAAATGTAAAAGCCTCAAAACTGTGACTGAAGGTGATTAATTTTCTGAATGTGAGTGCTCTTGCTCTATACTATATGATCCAGAAAACCAGTGGGTGAAGATCCTTATCTTCGGGGCCCTAAACAGATTTCAGGAGATGAATTAAATGATTGTGAGGCCAAATACTGGGAGGCTGCTAGCCCAGGGCAGTCAACCGTTAGTGTGACTGGTGGGCTCGTCACTGACACAGCTACTGCCCCGACATGACAAAATGAGCCCTTCGGGGGTTGGCCAGAGAGGACCACCTAGGCTACTCCCCAGCTGCCGGTGGACCCATAGCTGGCCAGGCACCCAAGCCGTGCTTACTCATTAAACAGGATTCTCAGCGATGGCTTTGCTTTATTTTTCCAGACAAAAGGAATTGGAGGGCAGCCTGTGGTTCCACACACACGGTTAAGAGCTGTAGGGTGATTTTGCCTGCTGGGTTAAAGTGAGGTTCAGTTACAAGTAAGACCTGTACCGGCTGGGAGTGATAGGGGCCCACCCAGAGAACCGACACATTTTTCTGCTGCCTTGAACCTTGGTCAAGTTCCTGTTTAGACACTGCAGTCCATCTTCCTCGGGAAGCTTCTCTGACCTCGGCAGTAGCTTTCAGATAACCTGGAATTTGGGTTTCATAGCGGACTTCAGCTGCCCAGCCTTGGCCATTTTCCTGTGCTTCCCTTTTTACCTTGAGACTCGGGTGATGCCATTTTTAAAACCTGGTAGTGATAGGAAGCCTTCCAGGAAGTGAGATAGACTGTGATAATGCTAAGTCCAGAGCCCCTTCTGCCTCCACGGGGTGCCCAGATTCCTCTAGAAATGCATTCAGCGAACCCATAAGGCCTTCAGACGCGTGAAACGGAAGATGTAAAATTTGGAAGTATTGGCAGTTTGAAGGAGAGTGCTTACAGTTTTGGGTGTGGGTCGAATGACTGACGTCACCCAGGCCCTTGCCTTTGGAGACGTTCCGTGTTTCCTTGATTCAGCCAGAAAGCATCAGATTTCCCCAAAGCAAATCCAGTAACCTTGTGTGTAGCTCTCCCTGTTGTGGGGGAGCTGGGTCGTATGTTTTAAACCTTAGAGCAATTGGTGTCTACCCCAAGCCTAAGGGTCTTGTCTTTGAGATGCAGAGTTTCTATTCCTCATGTCCTGCACCCACTACTTTGTTCTCTTTTCTTGCCCTCGCCCGTGGTTTGGGCTCCCTGTGGAGCACTGCAGAATCAGGCCCCTTATTTCCTCTGGGATGGTTTCCTGGGCATTTAATATGCACTGTCTCCTGTTCTTTCACTTTTCAAAAGGGTTTTTGGGAAGTCCATGTTTGCGGCTCTGTAATATAACCTCCTTTGGGGTTTTTCATACGTGTTTCACCTTGCTTTCATTATTTGGAGGTCCAAATGATGGGGGTGGGTACAAAAAATAAGGGGCTTCCACAGGTTTGAGAACTGTTGTCATCATGAATCTTTAATTTCATAGGCCAGAAAACGGAGCAGTCAAAAACTAAGCATCTTTCCTCTGTCACAAAGCCAGTAGGTAAGGGAGCTGAATGGGGAGTCCCAGACCCCCTCATTTCCAAAGCAGTAGTCATTCCACAACACTGGATGTCTCCCGCGGTATAGCGCTGAGTGCTTGGGTCCCCTGTTATCTCTGCGTGAAATTCATAGTCATCTTCGTATCCTGTGTGTTCACCACCGAGGCCTGCTGTGCGGGGCCGTTCACACTGGCAAGGGACCCGCTGTGTAGAATCAGCGAGCGTTGGGGCTGCAGACATGAGCGAGGCAGGTGCTTGGAAGCAAGGGGCTCACAGACTCTTTGGGATGATGATCCTTCAAAGTGACTTAAAATTTGCACAGATCCTCTCACAAAGGAGGGGTTACCCAGCTTTTTGTGTAAAAAGCCTCCAGCCCTGCTAGTCCCCCACTCGCCACTCTCAGTAGCCTGGGCCGCCTGCATTTCCCTCCTTCCCGCATGTGCATCTGATAGATCTGATAGGCATCCGGGACAGACGGACTATACTTTGATGTGAAGGAGTTCGAAAGAACTGGTATCTCCACCATATTTATAGTTGTAGCCCTTTATTTCCTAATCATGAAATGAAGAGGTGAACTATCCCCCCCGCCCCCCCGTCCCCCCCGTTAAAGCCGTCAGACGGCCAGGCACATCCAGAATTGAAATCTGACTTCTCACAGGTAAACCTGACTAGGCAAAGGTGTGCTGGTTGAGGCCACTTAGTAACTAATCACAAGTGGGGGAGAGGGCTGTCCGCTGTTAAATTTCCGCTTTCGCCAGGACGTGGTCTGCCCTTCTCAAACCTCTGTTCTGTCCGGAGAGACACAGGCTATTCACACATGTGGCTAATGGAGACTTAGATTGTGGCTAGTCCAAATTGAGATGTGCTAAAACTGTATAATACAGATTTTGAAGACAGTATAAAATATCTTTATTTTACATGGATTACACAAGATGTTTGGGATCTACTGGGCTAAGTTCACCTCTTTCCACTTTTTAAATATGGCTAGTGGAACATTTAAAATGATGCATTTGGCTTGTATTACATGTTTTTTGAGACAATGCCCCTGCCTTCTTCCGCCAAGCATTTAGACATGCTACCAAGTTCCCCTGTGTAGGTGCATGGCTTATTCTGCTCCAGCGTGGCTCCGTTTTAATGTAAAACGGGTAAAAAGAGTGCTCAGTAAATGTTATTGGAAGGAATTAAGTGAAAATGGGTCCTCTTTTTCCCCACTTCTGTGAAGTTTACAACATTTACTGACTACAGGTCACTTTCGCTGGAAGCTGTCAATTTTGAGAGGGTCAGAAACCAATAGAGAACCAAAGTGAAATGTTTTAAAAAATATTTCAAAAAGGAAAAGCATTAAAGTTATTAGTCTATAGACTGACATTTACAAGAATAATGGAAGGAGAGGCATAAAAAAAGGAAACATGTTGATCTTCCTGGAGATCAGTTTGACAATACACATCAAAAGCCTTAAATTGCCTCTTCCCTAGAGTCTAGAAATTTACCTTCCTGCAGTTTACTCCAAGGAAGTGATTGGCCAAAAGCACAAATATCTAATTGCATGGTTAAAAGTTCATGTTCACAATAGCAGGTTGATTAGATTTGAACCTTAAGAAGCGGCTAAAAACAGATGCGCAAGAAGAGAAACAAAAGCTGGTTATGTTAAATACAGTAGGTAGGGACTGAACTAAAAAGAATGTAAATTTTTATGTAAGTGGAGGGGCGCTGGAAGAACGTAACACCAGGATGTTAACAACGATTATTATGTCTGGGTGGCGGGACAGGTGTTCTGCAAGTTCCTTACTGGCATTTTCTTATTTTGCAACGAGCACACGTGGTGCAAGGACACTTTATTGATGATTTATGAAAACTACAGATTATACAGTAATAGGCAACACGAGTGCTTACCATGTGTCAACATTGTGCCATTTTGCTTTCTGGCGTCCGAGGTTTTAAAAATCAGGCACCTTCTAGACTTAATCGAGGGCGCTGGCCAAAAACACCCGCTTATTACCTCCCAGCTGCAGTAATTGCACAGACAGGTAACCAGCAACTGCCACGACAAACAGAAGCGATGCCAAAGTCAACAATTTCGCATGGGTCTGGGCAGTCAGTCCTGCGGAGTCGGCAGCGGATGGCACGGTGCTCCCTGCCACACGCATCAGAAGCTGGGAGACGCGCGCAGACATAAGTACTTTGGTTTCTTTGCCGATCTTGGCCGACGCCGTGTTAAAAAACGCGAGAAGCGGTGGGCCCAGTTCCCAGAGGCGCCTCCCTCGGCCCGCGCAGCGCTCGCCACCCCCCTTGGCGAGAACCGCAGGTGCCCCACGTGGCTCCCACCCGGGCGCCCCTCCCGCGGGCCCGCAGCGCCCCCTGGGCCGAGCCGAGCCCGCGGGCCCACCCGGCAGCCTGGGCGCGCGTTCCGCCGTGCGCTCCCCGCCGCTCCCGTCCCGGCCGGGCAGCGGCCGAGCCTTCTCCGCGCCCCGGGCCCCGCCGGCGGCCTCGGGAGAGGGGGCCGCTTACTAGTTCGCGCCCCCGGCCGTCCCTCCCGGCCGCACGGATCCCGCGCGGACGCGGCGGCCGAGCGGCGGTGCGGGCTTTGTTCGGCTTTGTCTGAGCCGCACCTGCGCTGGGCCGCGAGGCCCGCGCGCTCCCCCGGAGCCGGAGTCACCTGGGCGCCCGCGAGAGCGCACCTGGCGCACGCTTCCGCCGGGCGGCCGGCGTTTGAGGACGCGGAGCGCGGCGGGCCCTGCAGTGGCCTCGCTTTTGGAACTCCGGCACGGGGTCGCAGAGTTAAGGGGGCGGACCACAGGTAAGGGGACAGGGGCTAGGTGGCAGTGGGAGGAGGAGGGAACCAGGTGTTGAACTCGACCTGTTTGGTTGTCACAGTCACAGTCTCTTCATCTGGAGGCTGCGGAAGGGGACTTGCCTTTTAAATAAATGTCCGGGGGACATGCCCAAGCCCCCCTCCCCGCGCCCCTCTTTTTTAGGGCCAGTATAAGCGGTGTTAAGGGGACCCCTGTGCAATTTTCCCAGCAGCCGAGTGCCCCCAGGGACGCCTCTGCGAGCAGAGCCCTAGCAGGGCTGGTGGCCCAGAGAGACCGGCCCTTGGGCGATGGGGATTTGTCCTCGAGGTCATTTCTCATACTGGGATTCCCCCCCTCCCCGTCCTTCCTTGGGGTCTGTACCCTAGGCCACTTGCTGGGAGAGTGAGAGGGTCTCAGAATTGCACCTTTGAAACTTGCCAGGTGGCATGGGTTAAAGAACCTGATGGGCACCCTGGCAGAAAGGGAGGAGGGCACCTTATCGCGCCCTGTGGGATCTGTGGCTCTCCAGCCAAGAGGGGCGTTGGGGCACCGGGGGGAACCTGCTGTGTGTCTGGTGTCTTGGACCGGAATAATCAGAACCTGTACAATTTGCAGATTATGAGGGTCTTTAAACAAACAAAAACCCCGGAACTTTTAAATGTTTGATAATTTCAGGTGTAAAAACACAAGGTTTGTGTTTGGCTTCCACTGTAACATTATATTAAGAAATGGGCATTTGTTGAGAAAAGGGTCAGAAAAGACTTTTTCTTCAGAAAAGTCACAGAGGCACCACTGCAGTTGGCCAAGGCGGGGGCAGTTAATTTGTAGATGCGGGGGGCGGTCCGCAGCTGGCAGCCACTCCCTTGTTGATGGGAGTGCCAGGCTCTAGAGGTTGTTCTTCACTGAGGGTACAGCCTCTTCTTTTTTAGAAATTCAACCCAGAGCTGTCTCTTGATGGTGTAAGAATTTTCCAGGCTAGGTCCCCGGACAAATCCCGGGGAAGACAGGTCTGGGGGGGGCGGGGGGATTCTTTTCCTGTATCACACCCGTCTGATTGACTAACAACCATCAGTTGACCTGTTTTTCTTTAAATTTAATTTTTGGTCTACCCTCCAGAGCTTGGAACAGCTGTGTCCTTCCCCTCAGGTGGCTCTGGTCCCGGGAAGGGAGTCACAGATGTCCAGGTTTTTACAGAGAAGGAAACCGAGACCTAGAGAGAGTGAAAGACAACCCAAGTGCAAATAGGACAGCCCCCAGGAAGCCGGACTGCTAGGCTTTTAATGAGCGGCGTAAATGGCACAGTCATTAATTGGCAAGTGCTGACATCAGGGATAAACTGGTGAAATTACAAAAACCTTTTGTTACTGATGCCTCATCTTGTGTGTCCTGTACAGAATATTTTCATTGTATCCCCGACACCTGACAGGGCGCTGGGCACAAGGCAGATGCTTGAATAAATGAAATTTCATATAATTATATCATTGGAAAGGTCAGCATCCTTGTAAGGTGTTTTAGAACAGTGGTCCTCAGATTTCTGTAGTTTTGCCTTTCATGAAGCAGTTTTTAAAAAGTTTTCATCAGGAGGAAGGTAACAAAATTACCAACTTTTAATCCTATCCCACAGGGTGTTTTTGTTTTTGTTTTTTTTTTTTTTTTGCAAATGAAACAAAACCCTGCCATCTTCCACAAGGCTAACGTTTTAGCATCACCCCAGGCCAGCTCCCTGGGCAAGTGGAATGCACTAGAAGTCCCTTCCTTGACTTTACCCTTTCATCTTGTTTTTTTAATCTTTTAATTTTTTTAATGTTTATTTATTTATTTTTGAGAGAGGGAGAGAGAGGGAGAGAGGCAGAGAGCAAGGGAAACACAGAATCTGAAACAGGCTGCAGGCTCCAAGCTGCCAGCACAGAGCCCGATGCGGGGCTCGAACTCATGAATTGTGAGATCATGACCTGAGCCAAAGTCAGACACTTAATGGACTGAGCCACCCAGGTGCCCCTTACCCTTTCATCTTGTAAATAGCTCCAGACGGCTTCCTCTCCCACTCACGGAATCACCTGCTGGCCTGTCCTCAATATGATTACTGTCCTGGGTCCCTTCTCTTCAACGGGGTTTCCCTGCTCTTTATTTAGGACACATTACTTTCACCCAGGAAGGCATTGTGATCTTATGTGATCCTGGCATCAAGCTTTTTGGGTACATAGGATGGGTGGTGGCACCCCCATTTTTGAGGGAAGGAAATGGAAAGACTGAACTGAAGGAATTTACTGAGAGGCTCAGGCTTCCTGGCGTCCGATCGTGCTCTCTCTCTGGGTACCGCGTGCGTCTTGTCACGGCCAAGGGTGAGGGGTCAGAAGACCTGGGCTTGACCCATACTTGTGCTTCACCAGCTCTTTGACTGTGGGTCCCAACTTCTACAAGACCGTTTTCATGTAGAAAATGTAGAAAAACGGAGAGGATCATGTCTACCCTATGGAGGTATGGGTGTTACATGAAATTAATAGTAAGTGTAATGACAGTCTTTAACGTTGTACATTTAGGAAGTGTTTTACCATTCGGGATGTTCACACATGATTTCACTAGATCTTTACAGTGCTGCCTGAGTTCCTGGGTTCGTGAAAATAAGATTCATCCCAATTGGACATGAATGACCCCGAGACAGGGAGCGTTATCGTTTGTGGAGTCAGCCAGGTGGTTAGAAACAGAACTAGTCTGGAATTCTGTCTCTGGACTTCTGGTCCTTGGTGCATTCTCTCCTGCCTCTGCTTCCCAGAGTCCAGTGAACTTGGGGCCTGTACAAATTGAACGAGGGAGTTTCGAATAACCCTCAAAACAAACATCAACATCTCTCTTGGCTAAAAGTGTCTCTTCACAGGTGCGGCGAGAGTGGGGCGCCTTGAGATCCAGGCCCATCTGATCAGGGAATCCGTAACGGCACGTTGTTTACCGCTTGGTGCTGACTTCGGGTTCTTAGCGCACTGGGTTCTAATGATTTTCGATTCTTTTAGAGGGATCGTGACTTCCCTCCAGGTTCTTTTCAAATGCTCTATCATTTCTCTGCCTTTTGGCTGAGACCAAGTATAAAATGCTCTCTCTGCTCTGTCAAATGAGAAGCGTGTGGCCCACTTCCCTGAACCTGACCGAGTGTTTTACCAAAAGGACAAGGAAGGTGACTGTCACAGTGAAACACAGCAAGGCCTTCCTGGCTCCACACTTTTACCTCCAGTTTTAAAGTCTCTCTGTTCAGGTGTTGCGTGTTCTTGGAAAGGGCTTGGATTTCCAGCCCACTGAGACGAGGCTGCCAGCGGCTAATCTAATGTTGGGGGGTTGGAATTGCATTTTGTAAGGAGGTGGAACTCGTTTCCTTTTTCACCCCATCTCATTTCATTTCCGAGCCTAGAGGAGATGGCAGGCATCATCCTGCAAAACTGCCTGTAGCCATTGCTGACCTGGCCCTTCTTTTCCAAAAGTCGCCTTGTTTCGGTCTTCGTTTCTTGTGTCTTGGGAAGTGTAATCAATCCCTGGTTCGCGCAGCAAACTTCCCTCACCCGCTGTCCGCAGCGGTGTCGGGCTGCGTGGAACCAGGGTTTGAACGCAGCAGTCATATGAGAAGGGGGGTTTGGGGGGGTGAAGTGAGAGCCCCAGGAGCCAGGAATCATGTGGGATTAGCATGAGTAATGGAACAGAAAAAGATCAAATGATGAGTGAGGTGTTTTGCAATGGAAAAGGCTTGACCAGGCGCACCTGCGAGAATGCTCCGACTCTGCCCCCGGGATGCAGAGCACTCCTGACTACTCTGCACAAGAATGCAGAGAGTTCTGGAAATCTCACCACAGATACTGCCGGTGGGAGTTGCTGGCAGGTATTAGCTTGTGGAAAACTGCCAAAGGGCAGGATCCAGGCAGCAGATTTTTAATTATGCCTCCATTCCCCTTAGTCCCCCAAGATCAGGAGGGAAATGGGTTGAGCAGGTCACTGGGAGGCCCGAAGGAAGTCTGATCCACTTATCAGCTGTGTGACCTGGGGCAAAACAACTTCTCAGTGCCTCAGTTTTCTCATCTGCAGAATGGGGATAACACTCTCTCGGTGGCTGGCTGTGAGAATTAGGAGGGAGAAGATGCAGCAGGATGGCCCTGGGGGCCAGGCATGCAGTAAATGCTCACTGGACGGCAGTGGCAGCAACGCATCCTTTTTTAAAAAGTGTTTAGATGTTGGGCTGTACTTAGAATTCGAATTAGTACCGCAAGCAAGTTGTGACTGGGAGCGGGGCGGGGGGGGGCGGGGGTGGCACGGTAAACTGAATGTTTGAGATGACAGGTGGGAAGAAGCAGAGTGCTGTTAATACCACACCAGCGCCGAAGCCGCATTCATTTCGTGTATCTTGGCAGAAAAGAATGCAGTTGAGTGTAGTGAGCCCAAAGCTCCGTCTGGAAGGAGGGGTTACAGTGCTGAGTTTTCCCAGCAGGCACGCATCTCGCCTCCCGTGTGCCAGACCTGTGCAGGCGGCAGAGACCCGGCAGGCGAGACAGACACCCCAGCAGGCAGTTTGAGTGCGGGCTGTGCTGTGGGCGCAGGGGACGGGGCTGCCGCCAAGGTCCCTGAACCAGCACCAGTGTGGTCCAGATACCTATCGGGAGGCACTGGACTTCTCGTGTTCATTTGCAGATCGCCAATGCACATTTTGTCCTAAGGAGCAGAAACTTAGGAGACTCGGAAAAGCCCTGGCCTGGGCATGCAGGGGCACGGAAGAGAGCGGGCTGAAGTTGCTTAGGTTTGGCTCCTGGCCGAGGGAGGGGCCCTGTGTTTCCTGGGTGCCTGCCCTCCTTCCACCACAGCCGCCTGGGGAGGGTGCTGGAATCCTGGTTTGATGGAAACATCAACAGGCCCGAGCCTCCGAGCCCTGCACGTGGCTAGGGTCAGAGGCTGGGACCCCGGAAAATCAGCCTGAGCCTAGCTAAGGACGAGCCAGCACTGCGCCGTCCCTCGTGCCTCTGCCCGGCCCCAGCCTGGCTCCCAAGTGGCAGGCGGGAACTTGCCCTTCATCTGCTGTGTGGAGTGAGAGGAAAGGAAGGTCTGTCTGGGTGGCGGGTGCCAGGCTGGGAGCCAGTGAGGGCGTGTCGGTCTCTCTGTCCATCTTCCCCTCCTCCGTGGGTCTGAAAGGTCCTGCCTCTCTCACTCTTGTAAGACTCTCTCTCCCCTGGCCACTTAGATCTGGGGCAGACGGGGGCCTCATAGCCATTCCAGGCACAGAGGCTCTCAGCTGGTTGGGACGTTTGATTCACTTCGTTTCAGACAGGTTTGAGCTCCAAGGAGCTGAATATTCAGCCGAGTAAGGTCTGACCATCACGGGTCCGTGACGGAGAGATTTAAAACCAGAAGACACCTTAGCAGCATCTGGTCCAGCCTCCTGGTTTTGTAGATGAGGGGCCGTGGCATTGCATGAGAAGTGGGGGTTCCTGGACTCACGGTGCGGGCTGTGTGCCACCAGGGGGCAGGCGTGGCCCCTACCTGTCCTAGTCACCTGCCTCTCTGCCAGCTCAGCGTGGAGGGAGTCCCGAGCCATGGCTCAGGGGTCCTGAGCTCACCTCCACTCCAGAAGCATTTTGTCCTAAGGGAAGCAAGCACACTGGATTAGGGCTTGAGAACTGAGCTGTGGGACTGTCCAGGTCCCCTCTCCCCACGTATGAGCCTCTGTGACGCCTTCCTTCATCTCTCAGGTGTGTCCGGCTCATTCACAGGGAGTTTCCCCTTTCACAAATTGTGCACCTCTTGTTCTCGGAGTCTGCTCTCCAAGAGCAGGCACACAGACCTGAGCAGTAGGTGCTGTCCCCTGACGCAGTCCCCCCTGTTTATTGAGATTTCCTACGGTTCTAAGTAAGGTCTGGCAATAGCACCTATAGGAACGTGAGTTGGGTCATTTTAAACTTTCCTGCAAAAAAAATCTATTTCTTGAGTAACTTCAGGTTTCAAAGCAGCCCTTGCTCTCAGCCTGCTCAGACTCCTCTGAATGTCGAGTCAAGTTCTGTTTTGTTGCTGCAGCTGGGAGATGTGTTGTTGTTGTTGTTTTTAATGTTTATTTTTGAGAGAACACAAGTGGGGGAGGGGCAGAGAGTGAGGGAGACACAGAATCTGAAGCAGGCTCTGGGCTCTGAGCTGTCAGCACAGAGCCCAGCATGGGGTTCGAACTCATGAACCATGAAATCATGACCTCAGCTGAAATGGAAAGTCGGATGCTTAACCAACTAAGCCACCCAGGCGCCCAAAGGAGATGTGTTGTTAATGCCCCAGCAGAGACGGTGGAGTGTGTTCGACAAGAGAATTCATTATAGCCCAGGTTAAGTTCAAGGCGCTTTGGTGAGCGGCCGAAGGTGACGAGGAAGCCTCTATCATGTGTTTTGGAGAACTGACATCCGCCAGTGGAGATGCAGAGGTCCGAAGACCCAAGATACATTAACAGAAACTCGGTGCTCCTGCCTTATTACCTGGTTCCGGGGCCTTTCTGATGTGGGTGCGTCAGGTGGAAGTGACTTTCTGCACCCTCAGCCTCACACACGTGGAGACCCACCACGCCTTCCTCCGCACTCTTCTCTAGAACCTGGGGGGGGCCCTGCAGTGCCTCCCTTTCCATATCTCTGCCTGGGATTTTCTCTTTGGAATTGTCTCCTGAGAGTCCAACATTATTTGTTTAAGAGAAGGACACTTCAGTAAGACCTACGTGTGGCCCCGCTCTATCATGTCTTTTTTTAATAGGCAAGTTTAATGTGGAGAAACCGTAGGGTGAGACCTTGAATATATTGGATCCCAAAAGGCAATAGACGAAATTTCTGGAGCTTATTGTAAAGATATGTTTAGATTTTTGCATGCTAAATTATACTGGGGGGGCGGGGGAGGAGGAGTCTAAATATCATTCTGTTTGATCCCTTTCAGTTCTCTTAAAATTTTTTTTAATGTTTCTATTTATTTTTGAGAGAGACAGAGCAAATGGGGGAGGGGCAGAGAGAGGGAGACACAGAATCTGAAGCAGGCTCCAGGCTCTAAGCTGTCAGCACAGAATCCGATGCGGGGCTCGAACTCACAAACTGGAAGATCATGACCTGAGCCGAAGTCGGAGGCTTAACCGACTGAGCCACCCAGGTGCCCCTGACCCCTTTGAGTTCTTATTACTACATGTACATATGCTGAAGTGTAAGACTGTAGATTTTACACCATATCTTTGTGGTTGAAAAGGATATTGATCATTTCTTGGGCCTCACGGCTAAAATTAGAAGTTTACCTCATGTATGTGCTTTTATAGCATCAAAGTTATAGTCTCCAGTTCTTATTAAAAGCTTTCACTTTCTACCCTTATCTCCCTTAAAAACCATTATCAACCGCCATGGAACTGAATGTTACCCATACTATAAGCATTATTAGGCAGTTTTTTAAAAACCCTTTTGTGACTTCCTCAGCCATGTTACTTTTTATAAATAATTTAGAAAGTATAGTCGTTGTGCTCTTGCTAGAAGGTTCCAGAAAATTAGGACATTGGCAATCATATCTTCAGTCTCTTTCATTCTTCTTTTTTAAAATTTTTTAAACATTTATTTTTGAGAGAGAGAGAGAGAAACAGTATGATCAGGAGAGGTGCAGAGAGAGAGAGAGGGAGACACGGAATCTGAAGCAGGCTCCAGGCTCTGAGCTGTCAGCACAGAGCCTGATGTGGGGCTCAAACTCACAAACCACGAGGTCATGACTTGAGCCAAAGCTGGACACTTAACCAACTGAGCCACCCAGGCGCCCCTGATTCTAACTCGTCATAAGAGATGGAGGCAGTGAGATGGAGGGACTTTACTCAAGGTCACGAGACTGGTCAGGGACCAGGCCAAGCCAGGACCCAGGACTCTTAGCCTTGGACAGAGTACCCCTTGCGGGAGTCTGTGAAGGGGCTGGGGGTTGGGTGGCAGGCCTCTGGGGAAGATGTTAGCCTTTGAAAGCAGTCATGGGAGTAGTCTCCCATGCCTCTGAGGGAGTTGGGGTCTTTTCCTGGGTCATACAGTTACTGTGGCAAGGAGAGGCCTCCAAGGTCATACTTGTGCCCTGGGAAAGACTGAGTAGTTATCTGAAGGACGACTTGGGGGTGCACAGGGTAAGTGCTGACACTTTTTTCTTATCCTGCCCTGTAGTCACGTCAACATGCCTTCCTTCCTGTTGCTGGAGGTCATCTTCATTTTTCTGCTTTCTGGAGGTAAGCTTTTCTGGTCAGGGGTATGGTGTTGGGGGGCTTGATTTGCTTTATATCATGTCAATTTTAACTTCTGGAGGTCTCTCGAAGGCATCTGAGTCTCTCCACTCCATGGCCACCTGCCTGGCATAAGCCCTATCCTCTTGTGCTCGGACCACAGCTCCAACCAAAGCACCCCAGCCTCTGGGTGGTGACCCGGGTCCACCAGGTTCTGCTCCAGCCCTTTGGCCACAGAGCAGTCGTTTCAAAATGCAAATCTGCCTGCCTGGGCCCCTTTCCACCCCTCCCCGCCTTCTGTCTGGCTAAAATTAAAAAAAAAAAAAAACCCACTACTTTTTAAAAATGTTTATTTAGTTTTGAGAGAGAGACAGAGTCAGAAAGAGACAGAATGTGAGCAGGGGAAGGGTAGAGAGAGAGACCGACACAGAATCTGAAGCAGGCTCCAGGCTCTGAGCTGTTAGCACAGAGCCCGATGCAGAGCTCCAGCCCATGAACCACGAGATCATGACCTGAGCCGAAATCAGACGCTTAACCAACCCAGCCACCCAGGTGCCCCTCCGGTTTTCTCTCATTACCTCTTAGTTCTGGTCACATAATGTGGACTCTAAGACTTCTCTCCATAATGACTGCTTCTGGTGTTTTCTCCCCTAGTACGCCCATCTCATCCTCTTCAGGAAGTCCACGTAAGCCGGGAGACCATGGGGAAGATTTCAGCTGCCAGCAAAAGTAAGCCCATGTGTTATTTCCACCCTCCAGACCCCCATTTGGCCTCTGCCTGATGGACCCAAGGGCAACTGTGTGACTCCAGAACACACTTGTCCCATCCCCATCTTCCTGTCACGCGGTGGCCAGAGTCATTTCCCCCAGACAGGCCTGACCAGGTCTCCCACGGGGGTGAAAACCCTTCATAAATCCTTGTTGCTGGATTTCCTGGCCTCGCCTGGAAGTTCTGTGTGACCACCAGCTCCCCAGGCCGCCTCCTCTCCCGCCATGTTCCTTCCCCTTCCACCCCTTCCAGCATCCGCTCCACGTGCTCAGGCCACACCAGCCCGTTCGCAGAGGCCCTGGAGGTCCTTTCCCTCCCTCTCTGGTTTAAGCCCCCTCTCTGCTGCCTTCTGGGGGGCGCCTTCTCGCTCGTGCTTCTCCACCCTCCACTCCCCTGCATCCTCACGCTGAGGTGGTGGGACGCAGACTTTAGACTGTTTGCTTCCCAGCGCCGTCACTTCCTGATACTTTGGCCTTAGGGAAGTTACGAATTGTCCTGTGCCTTTCCTTCCTCATCACTCCCCTGGGAATAAAACCTGTACCTCTGTTAAGGGGTGAGGCGGGGAGCCAGTGAGGTGAGAGCTAAAGGGTATAGGGTTTCTTTTGTGAAGTGATGGAAAACGTTCTAACTTTGTAGCAATGACGGAATGTATCTGTGAATATACAAGAAGCCATTGAGTTGTAAACTTTCAGTGGATGAATTGTATGGTTTGTGATTAGTACCTCAGTTAAACTGTTAAATAAAAACATAGCCATCTATCTTAGGGCGGTCATAAGAATGAAATAAATCAGCACATGGGAAGCACTGGGGGCAGTGAATGGCGAACAGGGAAGACACAGTGCCGTTCTCACTTGAACTCTGGGGTAACGTGACCTCATGTGCCTGAACTAGACTGTGGCCCTCGACGGCTGGGACCAAGGCTCTTCAGTACCCCTCATGGGCCCAGTAGCCCCTCCTCTCCTATGGCTCAGTTGGCGGGGCTGAACTAGACAGTTCCAGTGTTAGGAAGACTGTCGGCTTCGTGCTGGCGTGGGAGGCCCGGGCAGGGAGCAGGCTTCCTGCTGCAGAGCGGGGGGGCTGCCTCTGGCGGGGACCTTCTCTCGGTTAATTTTCCCCACAGGCTAAGAAGAGCAGCAGCCCCAAACACCCCAGGGTTGTTTTCTGCCTCTGCTCTGGTTCAGGAGGGAGACCCTCTGGGACCAGATGGCAGGGAAGCCAGTTGTCACGCACTGTGTCCCCCTCTCCCCCTAGTGATACGGTGCTCAGCTGCCGTGGACGTCCTCTTTCTGATAGACGGCTCCTACAGTGTCGGCAAGGGGAGCTTTGAAAGGTCCAAACGCTTTGCCGCCATGGTCTGCGATGCTCTGGACATCAGCCCCGAGAGGGTGAGTGCAAGTCTTGTCGTCTTTGTATTTGGGCATCTTTGGTTCCAAGTGACAGAGATGCAGTTCTAAGCAGAAGGTCACAGGTACCCGCTTGTGGAACAGGAAGAGGAAGGCCGGAGGGGGCGGGGGCGGAACCTGGTGCTGGGCAGGGTAGGATCCGAGGGCTCTTTCTATCTCGTTTTCTCCTCAACTTTGTGTTCCTTGGTTGGCTCCCTTCCCAAGCAAGTTTTCCTTACATGGCGGATTTGCCTGCCATCGGCCTTCAAGCTAGTGACCCCAGGAAAGAAAAAAAAAAGGCGGTTTTCTTTCCCTGGACACCTGGCAGAAGCCCCAGGGGCTGCTCCCATTGGGCAGGCATGGGTCACATGACAATCCCTTGGCCAATCCCTGTAGCCAGAGGGGAGGGATTCTCTGGCGCCACCTGTGGGTCAAGTGCTGCTCCGCCTCGTTGGTTTCCCACTAGCAAGAGAGGTGTCTGTACCGCAGTGGGGAAGGGAGGGTGTGCTGGCCGACAAAGGCGATACCCCAGAAGAGAGAGTCTCAACAGGAAGTGCGGCCCCTGCCCTCTCTCTTCACTGGAGAGGAACTACTCCTGCCTCAGTGAATCCAGCCGGGGTCTTCATTTCTTGTTCTTCTGGCCCCGGAGGGCTGCTGTGAAATAGCAGCAGGGTGCGCCAGCCGTGGCTCTTGCTGCTAAAAGAGGCGTCTTGGGATAACCCGACAGGAAAATGGGCAAGGAACACAGATGGTACCCAGAAATTGAAACACAAACAGCCCTCAGACATAGGCAGAGAAGCCCAGCCTCACTCTCTGTAACAGCAAATCTCCCACCGAAATACCACCTTCGAAATACCACCGAAATACCACTGGCTTAGCAAAAGTCCGGTTTGGTGACCTGCCCCACTGGCGGCGCTGCGGAAACGGGTGCACGCGGATGGTGGAAGGGTCACCTGGTGCAGCTCCTGGGAAAGGAATCTGACAGCGTCTGTCAGGCCTGGACCCTTTGTCCCAGGAATTCCGCCCCCTGAGACTCCCACAGATGCAGAGTAGGACACGCACACAGGTACTCCTTGCAGCGTTGTTTACGTTCGTAAAGGATTTCAGGTGATCCAAACACCCACTCACAGGGGACAGGTAAATCCAATATGGGGCATTCCTAAAGGACACATTGGCCAGCGACAGAAAGGGCATGGGGAAGCTCTCTCAGAGGGAAGGTACCAAAACAGATGAGAGTAAAAAGTAAGGTGCTGGTGGTGTGTGTAACGTGTTACTTTTTATGAAAAATAAAGGAAGGTAAATAGAGTCTATGTTTGTACTTGGAGAGATTTGTAAAGAGGCTCAGGACAGTGGTTTGCAGCTGAGAGGGAGGCTGGGAACTGAACCGATGGGCTGCGTCCACAGGGAGGCTTATTGATACAGGTCTTTTAAAAATACATGATGGATTTTTGAACCACGGGAACCTACTTAAAAACCAGATTTAAGGGGCGCCTGGGTGGCTCAGTCGGTTGAGTGTCTGACTTCAGCTCAGGTCATGATCTCACGGTTTGTGGGTTCGAGTCCCACATCGGGGTCTGTGCTGACAGCTAGCACAGAGCCTGGAGTCTGCTTTGGATTCTGTCTCCCTCTCTCTCTGCCCCTTCTTCGCTCACTCTCTGTCTCTCAAAATAAAATACAGACATAGAAAAATTTTTTAAAATTAAAATTTAAGAAGGGTGTTTTGGTCTGAAAAGTGATACTTAACTTGAATTAGAGACTCCCTGCAAACAGGTTACGGAAGGAAGTGTTTTTCCAAGATGACATTCCTGGCTTAATCCTAGAAAAGCCTCTAGGATTTAAGAGCAAAAGTGGTGTTTACTGAAGGCCAGATTTTCTCAGAATGGCAGGTACTTTTGAGAGAGAGCACCTTGTCCGGGACCATAGGCAGCCTGGCAGGGCCATCTGAAGACGCCATTCCGTCCGGACATGAGCAGTCCAGAAGTTCCAGCCATCAAGTCAGCCCATCACAGGTCCTCAAAGGGCCCGGGCCACAGGCTGCTGAAACTCCACCTTCCTCCACGAGGGTCCTGCTTTTAAAAGGAAGGGATTCCCCACAAAGTTTCATTAGTTATTCGTGGAGAAAGAACCATAACAAATCAAACACCTGTGGTCGTTGGCACTGATCTAATGTGTTCTTCAGTGGGTGGCACTGATCTAATGTGTTCTTCAGAGGACGGTGGGTTGGGAGAGAACAACTATGGGCATGGTTGGTGAACATTTTTTTTACAGATGAAGAAACCGGCTCAGAGAGGCTAAGTAACTGCCTGGGGTCACACAGTAATCATAGGAGTAATCAGGAGACAGTTAAGTGCGGAAGTGTGGGGCTCTTGGCTCTGAGCTCATGACTTGCTCCTTTAGGTCATTTGTCCCTCCCAGTGTGTGTAGCCCCTGGGTGAGGCTGAGGGGACACTCAGAATTCACACCCTGTCACATGGCAGATGGGCAGCTGGCATGATGGCGTGTGTGTGTGGTGTGTAACAGGTGGGTGCTGATGGAATTCAGCGTCAGCAAAGAGGATACGAACACCACCACAGACGACTGTGGCCGGCGCGGTTGGTGCAGATTTTGTCAACGACAGGTGCCTAGAGTTCAGGGAGTTAAAACCCAGTGTCGCCAGACCACATCTCAAATGTGGCATTAAGTTCTGGAGGCAGAGTTTAAGGTTAGATACCGGCAAACCAGACAGGGCCCGTGACAAGGCACCAGAACGGTGAGAGCCCTGGAAACTTCCATTATACGAGGGAAGCCGATCATTATTTCCAAGTGAAGGAGGGTGCAGCATGGCTCTGTTTCATTCAGACAGAATCTGGATGATCAGAGACTTCTATGTGGACTTGACCTGAGAAAAACTTTCTCCTAGCAGGACTTGCTGAGCAGAGGGATTGGGGGGGGGGGTTCTGGTTCACTGAGCAAGGGGGCCTCAGGACCTCACGCCGCTCAGACTTGTTGGGATGGCATCGCCAGGTTTTGTATGAAGGACCATTTCAGATGGTTCCGTCCGACTTGTGTGTCAAGTTTTATGCTGTGGCTGCTGCATTTCTGTGGCTTCTTGTATCTCCAGGGACCAGGGGTTGGATTTGCACTGTATTTTACTTTTCTACAACTTAAGTTTTCAAGGTGCTATAAATTAAGTTGCTTTTGACAGATGCTCTGTGGTTGAGGTGGAGTGAAGGAGTTTGAAGTCTTTCTCCCGACACTGAGAAGCTGAGAAGCCTTTCCTGGCGCTAATGCAATGATTGCAGCGGGCGATGGCAGTGCGGCGAGAGGTCTGGGCAGGCCCGCCTCTGAGCACACGGTAGACCCAAGATAAAAGGCAACTACTTTGCTCCCAAACCGCCAATTAAATCAAATGCCTTAACCACTGACTCAAGCCATTTCCATCTTGTTTTGTTTTGAAGTTCTATCCTTCCTGTTTAAGTCAAGTAAATACACTCAGCTGTTGGTCCCAAGGGAATTGTTTTTTTTAAGTGATCCTTTCACATGGTTCCATGAAAACACATTCAATGCACGGTGGGTGTCCCTCCTACTCACATATTTTCCATCTGTCCCGTTTCCCTGTTTCCTCCGGCGTCCTTGGCAGAATCACTTCATGCACCCAAGCAGTATGGAGTGTGCTGTGTATGCTGTATACCCTGTTCTCTCCCTTGCCTTTTTTGTCTTCGTATTATCTCAGAAGTATTTCCGTATCTAGGTATATAGGCATTAATATAGGTATATGTTGTATTTTACGGCCTATTAATGTTCCATTGTAAGGATTTACTGACGTTTAATTCACCAGTCCCCTATTGATGGACGTTTGCTATTACAGATATACTGGGGCGCCTGGGTGGCTCAGTCGGTTGAGCGTCCAACTTCGGCTCAGGTCATGATCTCACAGTTCGTGGGTTCGAGCCTTGCATCGGGCTCCGTGCTGACAGCTCAGAGCCTGGAGGCTGCTTCCGATTCTGTGTCTCCCTCTCTCTCTGCTCCTCCACACTCGTGCTCTGTCTCTCTCTTTCAAAAATAAATAAATGTTAGCTTGTAAATATATTATTTCACACATAAGAGGCATATCTGTGGGATACATTCCCAGGAGCCCTATGCAACTGTATTTTCACTGAATATTGAGAAATTGCTCTCCATAGGGGCTGTAGCATTTATGTTCTTGTCTGCAGTGCTTGAGAACTTTCTAGTTTCCCTTGCAAACGTTGTATTTAGATTTCTGCTACATTTCAGTGTGCACAGTGAGGCATCTTTTCTCATATTAAAGAGCCCTTTGTGTTTCCTGTGTCATATCTGTTCATATCCTTTGCCAATATTTCTGTTGTATTGTTGGTCTTTTATATATCTTCAGTTCCTAGACACTCTTTATGTATTGGAAAACTAACCTTGAGCCTCTGACTTGAGTTGCAAACAATTTTTCCATTTGTCTGCATTTTTTATTGCATTACAGTATGTTTTCCCTGCAGAAATTTTCTTTGTGTAGCCACATTTATCACCCTTTCCCTTTATGGCTTCTGAGTTTCAGGGCAAAGTAAGGTCATTTTCCACTTTGACGCTCTGAAGGAATTCTTTCAAGTTTTCTTCTAGAACGTCCATGGTTACATGTGTGTCACACGTAACTCTTGAATCCATTTGTGATGGATCCTGTTTTTCTTTGTGGATGGCTGTTCAGCTAGCTGTCTCAATGTCGAGTGGTAGACCAGTTTTCCCCACTAGTTGGAGAGGCCACCCTGATCCCATGCTGACTTGAAGGGAGATTTCAGAAGCCTTGTTCCTCAGAATCCCCACGAGCTTCTCTACTGCTCGAATTTCCGGCGTCCCTCTCCCACACATGCCCACCCACGACCTACAATTCTTCCTACTGAAGCTGCTCTACGGACCCATCCTCCGAGCTTCCTGCTGAAGGAGAGTCTTTTGGGCTCTGGTCACCGGGAGTGGGTGCAGTGGGCTGGTGGGACCGAGTCCTTGGATGGTGTCTAAACGCTAAGCCCATGAAGGGATCAGCAGTGCAGGAATTCACTGAGTAGATAAAAGGGCAGCCTCGTTGCTTAAATATGAATCACTTGGCCGATTTGCAATCTTGGCCAGAATTGGGGTTAGTTAATAGTGACAGAGAATGCAGTTTTGGAGAGCCAGTGATTATGTACAGGACTTTGGCTTTCGGGAGGAAACCCAAATGTTTATAGCCTTTTCTGTTCAAGACAAGCTAAACTTCTAAGGGCCCAAAAAGTGACTTTATTCAGTTTCCTTTCTCCGGTTTTGCGAGGCGTTGGGTCCGCTCACATGGCCTCTGAATTAGGATGATGCAGCATCCAGAATCATCCGCAGCCTGGACTCTGTCCACTGTGGAGGATCGTTGTCTCGGGCTACGATGCCGATTGTCCCGCAGTGTGACTCTGGTCTGGAGAGCTGGCCTTCCCCCAGCTTGGCAGGAGCAGGCCTGGAAGGGCTGATCTGCGCCCAACCGAAGATGGGCGTGCGGTGGCTGTGGTTGGTGGCGAGCCACCGGTGGAAGTGGCTGGGGTGAACGTCCACGGCTCCCTGGCCTGGGTCGGCAGCATCCTGCTCGAGGGCTGTGCCCGCTGCTGAGGAGGCGGGCAGTGTCACTGAGGCTTAGTGAGGGTCGTAGGCACGAGATCCAGTGGCCTGGCTCGCTCTCTTTCACAAGCCCCAGGCCAGACCCATGTCTCTCTGCGATTTTAGTTTCTCCAGCAGTGATGTGAGTATTGACAGCGCCTCTGTGGGTTAAATGAAATAACGGGAGAGATTGTTTAAAACAGAAGCTGCACCTGGGAGGCCGTTGTAAGTGTGACCAGAGGCCCTACCCTGAGGATGCTCGCAGCCCAGCCGGGAGAGCTGCCAGGATGTGGGTCGAGAACTTGCTGTTGGGGGTGGTCCGTGCAGACTCACTCCTCCTCCGGTCCTTGGAACTTTCTTTTAGGGACACTGGAGAGAGCCCTGGCTCTGGCATTTGTTGAGTGGGCAGGAGGCGGGGTCATTAACCTTCCTCTTTTCCCTCAGGACTGTTTGTGACTCGACCTCGCTCTCAGACCCCCGGGCCCTCTGTCTCCTGCTGCAGGTCAGAGTGGGAGCAGTGCAGTTCAGTTCCGTTCCTCGTCTGGAATTCCCCTTGGATTCGTTTTCATCCCAACAGGAAGTGAAGGCCCACGTGAGGAGGATGGTGTTCAAGTATGTATGAGCAAATGCCGCCATGGCTGGGGGGAAGCCAGCGGCTCTCAGAATCGCTCCCTTGAAGGGCGTGATCGGCCCCAGGGAGGGCTGCGGTTTGGCTTCCGGGACCCCAGCTGGGTTCAATGGGTGATGGCTCCTCCTTACTATGCAGCAGCATCGCAAGAGGGAGCTTATGTGCGAGTTACAGTCTGTGCTGCTGTTGTGCGGTGGCGGCCACCTGGGACCGAGGGCTAGTGACGGGGGAGGCGGGCCAGGAGCGTGAGATTGGGGGAAGAACACTGGGCCTTTCTCCCAGTTCTGTCCCTGGAGACCCCTGCGGCGGGGACGGCTCCCCACACTTCTTGGTGCCTCATTTTTGTCTTCTAGAAAGAGTAAGTGTCCCTCTGCTGCTAAGATTGCTTTAAAAATGATGACTAGCTGTTTGTGTGTTCATATACACCCTATGAATGTACGTAGTAGGGTCATAGCTTTATTCACATTGCAAGTCAGCTGATGTGCGTGTGTATGCATATATGTAGATGTAAATATACACATGCGTAGATAGATGTACATACACATGTATATGTGTACACAGACACACCCACATGTGTACAGGCAAACACACATGTGTATGCAAACACACAAATGCATATGTAAACACACACATGCAAATATACACATGAATATGCAAATATACACTTATATGTATATGCAAATATACACATATGTAGATATACATGCATATGTAAACACACGTATATGTAGATGTGAATACATACATGTAGATGTAAACATACATAATGCAGGTGTAAATGCACACGTGTGTATCGATTTTTTGTATGCACGTGTATTACACACATGCATCTGTATATGTGAGTGTGTGCTGCACACCTGCAAGGCGCAGTTACACATGTTGACAGGCCCTCATAGAAGAACACTTTACTTGCCGCTCGCCACCCTTCTCTCTGGATCCTCCCTGGTGCCTGCTGCCCCTTGGGTGCGTGTCCACTAAGTCCTGCCAGAGTCCGCGGGCCCGGCCATTTGCAGCCACCAACTCCAGCTGCAGAGGAAGGCCCTGGACGGCAGTCTCTTCCCAGTCACAGGGCTCTGCGCCTCCGGTGCTCTCCAGAAGCCTGTGTCCCCTGTGCTGGGCACAGCAGGGCCTCTGAAGGCCCTCCAGCCCCAGGCACCCCCAGTGACTTCAGGCTATTTGTCCTGGCCTCGGGGACACCCTAACCAGAATGAGAGGCAGATCAAATACAAGAAAGCACAGAGGGAAGACAGGTACCTTGCAGTGCTTGTTGAAGGTGACACTGGTGTGTGTGTCAGCCTTTCCTACTTCCCTCAGTCCCTCTACCCTTGAGGCCTCCGGAAATGGTTTCCTAGAGAGGACAGTCGCAGCCTTTCGCTCCCGTGTCTCGGGCCCAGATGCCCACAGCAGCACTTGTCAATGCGAGATCTGTGGTCGGGAGGCCTGGGTCAGAGTTGCCTAGGAGGAGTGTGTCAGACCCACCAAATCCCTCTGTACATAGATATGAGATAGGAAGAATTTGCACTTTCGAAAGCTCTTTCCCACTGCCTCACTGCCCTGTGATGATGATTATTGGGGTTTTTTTTCTGGTTTATTTTTAAATATATTTTGAGAGAGAGCGAGCACGAGCAGGGGAGGAGTAGAGAATGATAGAGAATTCTAAGCAGGCTCCACACTGTCACCATAGAACCCCATGAGGGATTTGAGCTCACAAATCGTGAGATCATGACCTGATCTGAAATCAAGAGTCAGATGCTTAATTCACTGAGCCATCCAGGTGTCCTCCGGCTTTTTTGGGGGGAGAACAAGTGTGCAAGCAAGCAGGGGAAGGGCAGAGAGAGAGGGAGAGAGAATCTTAAGCAGGCTCCGTGCCCAGCGGGGAGCCTGATGCAGGGCCCTGTCTCATGATGGGGAGATCATGACCTGAGCTGAAATCAAGAGTCAGATGCTTAACCGACTGAGCCCCCCAGACACCCCTGCCATGTGCTTATTCTACACACTGAGTTTGTAAAAAAACCACCTTTATTGATGTGTCATTTAAATGCCATAAAGTTCACACATTTAGCATGTACAATTCAGTGATTTTGAGTGTATTTTCCAGAGTTGCGCAACTATTACTATAATTTTAGAATGTTTCCATCACCCCAACAAGACACTTTGTAAATAGACATCTCTCCAGAGAAGATATATGAATGGCTCACAAACACTTGAAAAGATGCTCAGGGTCCGTAGTCACTGAGGACATGCAAACCAAAAGCACAATGAGCTGCCACTTCACACCCACTAGGAAGGCTGAAATAAATGACACGTAGTAGGACGTGTTGGTCGGGCCGTGAAGAACTTGGACCCCTCACGCACTGCTGGTAGGATTGTAAAATGGTGCAGAGGCTTTGGAAACAGTCTGGCAGTTCGACCTGGATTTACCACGTGACCCAGTGAGTCCGAAAGAGTTGAAAATGTATGCTTCGAGAACAACCTCTATACTGACATTCATAGCAGCATTATTTATAGCAGCCAAAAACTGGAAACAACAGGTCCAGTGAATGAACAGCTAAACCAAATGTGGTGTATCCAAACCGCGGGATATTATTCAGTCATAAAAAGGAAGGATGATGTGATTCATGCTACGACATGGATGAACCTTGGAAGCATGGTGCTCAGTGAAGGAAGCCAGACACAGAAGGCCGCATATTTTGTGATTCTCCCATTTATATGCAATGGCTGAAATAGGCAAATCTGCGGAGACCAAAAGCAGATTAGTCCTTGCCAGGGGCTGTGGGGAGGGGGAGTAGGTGGTGGCTCCTGGTGGGTGTAGGGCTTCTTTTGGGGTGTAGGACTTAGTGGGGGTGGTTGCACAATTCTGTGACTATACTGAAAAAACAGGGAGTTATATACTTTAAAAGGGTGATTTTTGGGGCACCTCAGTGGCTCAGTCTGTTAAAAGCATCCATAGCTTAGGTCATGAAACCATGGTTGGTAGCTTTGAGCCCCGTATCAGGCTCTGTGCTGACATCTCAGAGCCTGGAGCCTGCTTCAGATTCTATGTTTCTTCTTCTCTCTGCCTCTCCCTCACTCATGCTCTGTTTCTCTCTCTCTCTCTCTCTCTCTCTCTCTCTCTCTCTCTCTCTCTCTCAAAAATAAACATTAAAATTTAAAAAAAATTTTTTTAAATAAATAAAAGGGTGATTTTTGGGGCACCTGGGTGGCTCCGTTGCTTAAGCATCTGACTCTTGATTTCTGCTCAGGTTATGATCTTGCAGTTAGTGAGTTTGAGCCCCACATTGGGCTCCACACTGACAGTGCAAAACCTGCTTGGGATTCTCGTTCCCTCCCTCTCTCTCTGCCCCTCCCTTGCTCGCTCGCTCGCTCTCAAAATAAATAAACTTTAAAAAATATTTTAAAATTTAAAATATTTAAAACTTTCGGTATATGAATTCTATCATTATTGACAAAACATTTTATTACAAAACCATCTTTGTACCCATTAGATGCATGCTAACATTTGCAGAAGAAAAACTGGGCTGTGGGCTTCAGTTCAGGACTGAAAGTCGACAATTGTCTGGGTGCCTCTGACTGGATGACTTGGCCCCACTCTCTTCTGAAAACACTAAGCAAATTGCAGCAAACTGGTTCCAAAAGGCCCTCTGGGGGTCAGCTAGGATCTATTCCAACCCCTCATTTTACGGAGGAGACCGCTGAGGTTGAGAAGGAGCAGGGGACTTGGCCAGGACCGAAGGGTCCTGCTCCTCGTCCCCTCCCCCCCCACCCCCCGAGCTGTCCTTTTCCATCTCTTTCCACCCTCCCCTCCCAGCCTCTGAACAGTGTGTTGAGCCTCTTCTCAGCTGTGTTGGAAGCCCTGACTAAGGGCTTGAGAGTATTAGTCACAACCTAGGCAATCCAGAGACTCAGTAAGACTATGCCAGATGAGGACACCGCGGGTGGGGAAAGAAGCCTCGTCACGTGTCTGAACAAGGTCAGCTCTTCTCCGGGGACTGCGTGTGGTTAGGACTCGCGTGTCCTAGGACGACTGTAAGAGGCAGCAAACGAGGCAGGAGGCAATAAGTAGTTTTCTGGCCACAGTTGCAGGGTCCCTGAGGACACTAGACATTAAGACGTTATTATTAATCAGTACAGAGGAATGTTGGCTGAGCGGGAGAGAGAACCTCTCCAGGGCTCTTTACCCTTTTTCTGTAGTGAAATGTTAAATGCTGGCCTGATTGGGACAGCCCTACCCAGAAGCCCGAATACTGGCCTTTTCAGACCAAGGCGATCGATCCCCTGGAAGTGTGTTTTCAGGTGGCCTAGGAGCTGCCCTTATTGTCAATTTGCATTAAGAAAGTTTAAAAAGATAATATTGTCTAAAACCTTCCAATTTTGTACCCCCTGGTACCATAAAATCAGACAATGCATGGCCAGCAAAATCTGCTCCAAATGCACAGAGCTCATGGCCAGCTGGCTTTGCAGGCTCCCTTGGTCATTTCATTAATCTCACGGTCACGCAACTCTTGAGTTTTCTTTGATTGCTTTGGATCCCATCTGTAGCTTCATCAGGGTTTTATTGTGTTTGGATAGCTCTCCAGAAATAGCACTCACTGCTGTACCTTAGCACAGAGCTGTCTGTGGCAGCTTTCAAATTGTGTTAACATTTAAACATCGTTTTTAGAATAGTTGTAATTACAGAGTGTTTTGCTCTTTACTTTTTAACTTATTTGATGTGCATTTTTTATAAATCTGCATTATTTTTCATGTTGATCCTTCTTAATGGCTATATAATAACCCGATGAATTGAACTATCATAGTATGTTAAATCAGTCCCCTAAAAGGACACATTTACTTTGATTCCAAGAGTTTTGTCTGTTGATATAAAAAAGAGAAAGAAACCTCTGTAGTCAACATCCCTCTCCCTACAGTTTTCTTTTTTTAATGTTTATTTATTTTGAGAGAGAGAGAGTGCATGTGTGTGCAAGTGGAGGAGGGACAGAGAGAGGAGAGAGAATCCTAAACAGGCTCCATGCTGTCAGCTCAGAGCCCGACATAGGACTTGATCCTTCAAACTGAGAGACCATGACCTGAGCCAAAAATCAAGAGTGGGGTGCTTCACCTATTGAGCCACCAGGTGCCCCCACAGTGAGTTTTCTGATGAATTGTTTTTCAGGATCTGTTTCGTGGATCCCCTGCTTCAGAGTCACTGGGGCAGGGGAGGCTGGCCTCAAATGTAGATTCTCAGCCTGGTCACACACCCAACCATTTGGAGTTTCTGATGATAGGATCTGAGAGTCTCCATTTTCCCACCTCCCAAGGGATTTTTATGCTCATTGAAATTTGAGACTAACTCAAAAGATAAACTTCTTGGAATAGACTGCGAGTTAGTTTATGATAAACTGACGGGGTACCCACTAGCTCCTGGGAGGCACTGAGTGTAGCATTTAATAATACTGTTACTTTCCCTACTTTAGCAAGGAAAGAAAGCGAGTCTCATTACCTTTTCCAGTGTACATGGCCAATACATTTCAGGGCTAATATTTGAGCCCCACCGATGCTGGAGCCCATGTTCCTTATCCACTCGAGTATAACGATGGCCACATGTTTAGATTCCAGACCCGCCCCCACCAGAAAAAGTCCATTGGTTGCAGTCACAGCTCCCCTAAGACTATAGTCTGTCTGTGAACCATTACTTTCAACCTGGGTTAGTCCTGTTTGAGAAAAATTAGAAAAATCTTGGTGAGACTCTGACCTCAGACCTCCCTTGTCTGGAGCCAGACCCTGAGCTCAGGACAGACTGTCAGATAGAAATGCTCCACAGAGGGGCACCTGGGTGGCTTAGTGGGTTAAGCCTCCGACTTCGGCTCAGGTCAGATCTCACGTTTGTGGGTTCGAGCCCTGCATTGGACTTTGTGCTGACAGCTAGCTCAGAGCCTGGAGCCTGCTTCCGGTTCTGTGTCTCCTCCTCTCTGCCCCTCCCCCTCTCATGCTCTGTCTCTCTCTGTATCAAAAATAAAACATTAGAAAAAAAGAAAAGAAAAGAAAAGAAATGCTCCACAGAGTAAGGAACATGGAGGTGGCAGAGTTTTTCCTCATTTCCCAGAGTTCAGAAGTCTTTGGGAATCTCACCTGCCTGGTAAAGTGTTCCCGTGGGGAAGGTGGTTTAGGGAGCACAAGTGGAGAGGGACCGTCGGCACAGGCATTCCTGTGTCGAGGGATAGGAAGGCAGACACCCCACAGGCCAGTGGAGTTGGGAGCCCAGACTCCACGTCTTTGATATTTGATCGCTAATCACAGCCACGGGGCATACTGCCAGGGGCCTGGAGGCTTAGGGAGGTTCATGGTCAGTGGGGCACCTTGGCTTTTGGTGAGCAGAGAGTATGGTGACCAGTTAGGTAGAACAGTGTACCACAGGGACCAGCAGACTTTTTCAGTGAAGAGCCATAGAGTAAATGTTCAAGCTTTGCTGGCCATAGGGTCTTCGCGTAGATAGTACGTAAATGAATGGGCGTGGCTGTTTCCCAGGATAACTTTCTCTACAAAAAATTACAGGCTGTAATTTGCCAGTTCCTGGAGAAGGAAGACCATTGGCTTTGGAATCAGCCTGACTGGGTTTAAATTCAGTTCTGACCCCTCACTAGCTGGTTGAGAGGCAAGTGACTTGGACGGCTGTGTAACATTTTGGCTAAGAACTTGGGCCCTAGAAGTGGAGGGTCCAGGGTTCAGGTCCTGCCTCCCCCCATTCCTGAGCTTGTGTGACCTTCGATAAGGCCTTTCCCTGAACTCCTCTCTCTTGGCTGTGGTGAGAAGTATTTGAGCTTAGCACCTTTATACACACACACACACACACACACACACACACACACACAGAACAGTGGTACCTGGCACTAGTGCTCTGGAAATATTAGCAGTTAGTCTTACTATTCTCTGGGCTGAGTTTCCCCGTCTAATAAAGGAGGATAATATTAGCACCTTTTATCATAGTTGTAAGGATTACCGTTAGTAACAGGTAGGGAGAGTATTTGGCATGAAGTGAAAACTAGGTACTAATATTATCCTTTAGACGTGGGGAACCGATTTGCGCTTCCAGGAGCCTCAGAGATGAACTCTTCGTAGACATGAGGGCTTTGGAAAAGGTAGTAAGTAGTCTTCTCAGAAAACAAAAGCCTCTCGGCTCTCTTCAGTAGTGATATGTGACCTAGCACAGTGTGAGAAGAGCTGGGGGCCTTGGTCTATTCCCTTTGGACAAGCCCCTTGCCCAAGCTCTGCTCACCAGCCCCACGCCATGGCTCGTGGTGTTCCCCAGTACCTTTGCTTACACTTCTTCCCCTGATTGGAGTGGCCTCTTCCTTTCCTAAGCTACTGACCCACCAAGACCCCATCAGATGCTTTCCCTGCTGGAGCCTGTCCCTGACAGCTCCTCCCCACAATGACCGCCCACCCCCTCCAAGAACTCTTGCTATTGTCATCCTTTCATTGGTAATTGTTTTTTCTTCAGCCAGACAGTTCTTGAGGGATGGGATTATGTTCTGCTTCCTGGTCTCCTCTCTATATTCCATTTAGAGTGTCCACAAGAAACACCAGTAGGCTGAAAACAGTAGCTTTTTAATTGATGCAGATGCTGATATATGGGAAACAAAGGCTTAATTCAAGGAGCTACCCACTTTTGTTGGCATTCATTAACTTATTGGAGCCCCACTGAGAGATTGCCCTTCAAGAGCTCACGCAGGACAGAAAGCAGTAAAAGTGAAGAATATTCCGGGCCTGGTCCATAAATCTTCCAGGCATGCTGCTCCTTGCTCTTTCCTCCCCTCTCCACTGAGTGGAGAGGTCTCTGAGGATGGAGAGGAAGGGGAGCACAGAGGGAAGGGAGCCTGGATCTCAGGGTAGCTGCTTGGAGGAGAGATGCCTGGACAGGCGGACCACGTCAGGCTTGCGTGAGAAGTGAGCAGTTTTAGTGTTGAGTTCAAGAAGCATATACACACTGGCACACGCAGATACGTAGGCATTTACACGCACACACAGTGCCCGAGCCTCTTGCCAGTTGGATGGCTGCACATTCGAAGAGTCCTTGTAGGGCCCTCTGAGAGATGGGCATTGTTGCCTTAATTGACACTGTAAGAATAAATGTGCACCCCCAAATCTGCAGTCTGTGATTAGCCCTTCAGAACGATGATCTAACAGGGTTTTCTCTGCATGTACAGTTAATAACTGTGGTGATTTCATCAGCCTCGACATCGTGGCTAATGTCGGATGGGTTGCCACTCACTGAAAGGTTTGGCCTGAAACCTGTTGTAGGGAATCATTTTGTGCCTGTTCGACTCTGAGGGCTGGCAGCTGCCCCCTGAGGACACTTTCGTGAGCCTCCGATTGTAAGAGTTAATAGAGAGTCTACGCTGGGATTTCAAGCTCAGCAGACAGTCCCTTAACTAGGCTGTGTGATGGGACCACTGTAATGTCTCCCAGTCTGGAAGCAGCCCACAGTTCAGCCTTCCAGCGCCCAGCCCTGGATGGAAATGAGCTAGGAAGGCCTGATCGCAGCCATGACCATCATCAGACCCTCGGACCAAAGCCCCGTCCTTCACTCTTCCAGAGTCACGCCATTCTCCTAAGCTCAGCTCTCTGCTTGTCCACCCTAACAGGACGCTGATCCATAACAAGAAGGGGATGGTATAGATGGGGAGAGATGGGAGGTGGGTGTTAGACACACAGACGGTGAAGGTTGTCAGCCCCTGAGCTGTCACTAGAGGCAGGGGGGTGGGGGAAGAGAGTCCAGAAACCTACCCAGAGAGTGACATTATCATGTAATACAACAGAGATGTGCAGGGCGAATCTTCCATCCGCAGGAATGGTTAATGTTTCGGATGGTGAGAAAGTGCACGTCCCATGCTGGAGTGGCCACTCTGACCGCTGCTGGGAGAAGGCGGCTGTCACTAGCAGTGGAGGAGCCCATTGTTTCAGGTTGTTCCCACTTCACGGCCGCCGCGGACGACTGACTCTCGTCTTTGTCTTCTTCCGTGTGCGCTCAGAGGCGGGCGCACACAGACAGGCCTCGCTCTGAAACACCTTCTGCGCAAAGGGTTCCCGGGGGGCAGAAACGCCTCTGTGCCCCAGGTCCTTATCGTCATCACTGACGGGCGGTCCCAAGGGCATGTGGCACTGCCAGCCAAGCAGCTGAAGGAAAGAGGTGTCACCATATTTGCCGTCGGGGTCCGGTTTCCCAGGTAAGAGCCTCGGTCGTTCTGGGTCACCCCTGGGGACGGTGGAGACACTTTGCAGCCACAGGAAGAGAGGGGATTTGGTCAAACCACCCTGGTCCTTCCAGGCGCTCTCTTTTCCTCACTCTCTGTGCTGTGCTAGAGCGTGCATGGTCTTTAGTTTAGTCTGAATACTTGGTTGTAAGCGCCAGAAACTTGACTCCAGTTGATTTGGGCAGAAATGGAAATTCACGGACTCGTCTCATTGTACCGGGTGGGTCAGGGGTCCCTCGGGGTGAGCAGGAGCCAGGGACTTGAATGCCATGAAGATTCTTGCTGTCTTCCTCTTGCCTCTGCTCTTCTCTGAGCCTGGTCCTCGAAGGGACTGGAAACTGTGGCTGCAGGCGGCACCCAGCTCCACCCCGGGGAGAAAAGACTTGTGTTTCCAGTTTCAAGGGGGAATAATCCAAGAAAGGGTTCTCCTTAGCCTGAGTCACAGACCCACTCCTGAGGCCAGGATTGGGGAGGGGGGTATTTCTGTGAGGGGCCACTCCCTCTCCAGACACTGGAACGTGCCTTCCTGGAAAAGAGAGGAGCGCAGGACCTCCCTGTTCTCAACCTTCAAGTTGGAGGTGCCTGTGTGGGCCCCTCGTCATTGTGGGGATTAAGTGAAATGACTCTGGTCTGGGTACCATGCCTGCACACAGAAGTCTCTTCATTTTCTATTCTTTTTTTAAGTATGTTATTTTGAGAGAGAGAGAACAAGAGAGGCACGCACACACAAGTGGGGGAGGGACAGAGGGAGAAAGAGAATCCCAAGCAGGCTTCACGCTGAGAGCACAGAGCCCGATGCGGGGCTCAATCCCATGAGTGGTGAGATCATGACCTGAGCTGAAATCAAGAATCAGACACTCAACTGACTGAGCCACCCAGGCGCCCCTCTTAATTTTAGTACAGACGTTACTCTAAGTTCTCTGAAGACAGAGATGTACAAAGTACCTGCCTTCATGGAGCTTCCACTCTAGGAGAGGAACTAGATACTAAGCAAGCGAGTGAATAAAGAAGCCATGTTATTTCAGGCGAAAATAAAATGCAGAGAAGAAAAAGTAAGGCAGGAGGTAAAAAGTGGTGAGCAGAGAACCCAGCTGTTTTAGATCCGGAGGTCTGCTGGGCGTTGATTTTTGAGCAGAAACTTGAGTGAAGCAGGTGACCCTTCCAAAGAGCAGGGAAAAGAGCAGGCAAGACAGATGCCACGCACAGAGGCCCGGAGGCAATAGCTAGCTTGGTGTGCTATAGGAAGAGACAGCCAGCCGGGGTGCGTGTGCAGAACCCAGCAAACAAGGGGTGAATTATAAGAAACGGGATAGAAAGGGTAGGTTGGAGTCAGGTCTAGAGACTGTGGGTCACAGTAAAGACTTGAGAGTGTGTTGTGAGTAGGCTGGGAAGTCTCTTTAGATGGCTTTGCGCTGGGAAATGCCACGTACTGGTTAGCTTTTTTAGAAGCTCGCACTGGCTGCCAGGTAGAGAATAGACGGGCAGGTTGAGGTGCAAGAAGAAGCAGTCCTGGGGGTGGGGGGGGGGGAATCGAGCCTTTGGAGAGGCTTACACCAGAGCGGGGTGGCCTGTAGCAGCAAAGCGCGGGGACCTCGCTAAGGGGTGGTTAGACTTGGCTGTGTTCTGAAGGCGGAGCCGAGGAGTGGCTGGCGAGCTGCACGTGGGAAGAGTCCGGGATTTTGGCTTGAGCCCCAGAGCGAAAGGTGGTGCTATTTGCTGGGGGAGAAGAAGGGGAGCGGAGTTCTCTTCAGATCAAGTTTGAGGTGCATAGTGGACATCTGAGCAGAGAAGCCGGGTCGGCAGCGGGGTGTAGGAGTCTGGGCCATAGGAGAGAGGAGAGACAGAGACTGAGGTCGAGGACGGCATTCAGAGCCTGGAGACCACCTAGGGAGTGAGAGCAGAGAGGGAAGACCCTCTGGGACCAACGTGGGCAGTGCCACGGGGCTCTCCCGGGCTGCGCCGCCACCGGCATCGCCATGCTGCTGCTGTCCTTGCCAGCGAGTGAGTGTTCAACACACACCGCCTTACTGTGGGCTCTTTTTGTGTCCCCACACGTGAGAGAGGGGGCAAGGGGATCGCTTCCTGGCTCGCTGCCCACCCTCCTCCCACAGAGTGCCGGACAGAGTACCTTGCACACCGCAGTTGCCCAGCCGTTTGTCAGTGAGGATGGAGCCTACCAGGTGGTGGGAGTACATAGCCTGTTCCAGGGCTTGCTTCTCCAGCTGCTAGCTGGGCGCAGTGCTGCTCAGGCTGTCCGTGGTGGGGGGGCCAGTCTGTTTTGTGTTGCTTTTAATCCATCAGGGACTGATACTTTAGAGAAATTAAAAAAAAAAAATGAATTACTTGAATCGTGAAATGAAACACGAAGACAGAATGGAAACTCAGGAGTTGATTACTTGATCCAGCAGATATTAAATGACTCTGAAAAGTTGCTGTACAGTAGTTTCTAGGTGTTTATTCTCAGCGTCCATGCTTGTCTGGCTCCGGATGAGGGTGAGACAGTTTGGGGGCCTTCACCAGACCACAGACCACACTTTGAGAGCCCCATGCTTAGAGGAATCAAGAAGCCGTTGGTCAGGAGAGATGTTGCTCAGCTCCCAGCGTCCTCAGCTGCAGACCTAGGGCCCATCTGAGGAGGCCCATGGGTTCCCAGGCCCTCCTGACCCACCTTCTCACTGCTGGTGAAAGGCCAGGTCACTACTACCAGCGGTTCTCAAAGTATGTTTCCTGGACCAGCAGCATCCGCATCATGTGAGAACTTGGATTTGGCACCACACCCTAGGGCCTACCCCGTTGAGTCCGGAACGCTGGGGCGAGGTACCTCCGTCGGTGGTTTACGTGGCCCTCGGTGGTCCTGGTGCTCACTGAAGTTTGAGAACCATTGCTGTGGGCCGTGTATCAGACTAAAAAGCTGATGCTTTTTAGCCCCTTCTCTGCTGGTTCTCAGCCCTGGCTGTTGTGGAAATCTGCTGGGCTGGGAGTGGGGAGATGGGGGCCGGGCCACGCTGCCCTCTGAATGCGACCGTGAGGCCCGAGTTCAGAAGCCACCCCACCTCCCCACCCACGCTCCGCACGTGCCAGGTGCCGTCCTGGGTACCGGGTGGAATGTCTAGTTTACACGGCTGCAGAGGAGAATGGAGAGTTTTACATAAGTGAATTTTAGAGATAAGTGAAAGTTTTGGCCATACTGCCAAACCTTGACCCATTTTGGTGAGTTTTTGATGGGCAAGATTCTTTTTTTTTTTTTTTTTTAGTTTATTGTCAAGTTGGTTTTCATAAAACACCCAGTGCTCATCCCCACAAGTGCCCACCTCCATGCTCATCAGCCCCTCTTCACCTCTCCCCCTCCCCCTTCAGCCCTCAGTTTTTCAGTATTCAAGAGTCTCTCATGGTTTGCCTCCTTCCCTCTCCCCAACTATTTTCCTCCCTTCTCCTCCCCATGGTCCTCTTAAGTTTCTCCTGTTCTACTTATGAGTGAAAACATGTGGTATCTGTCCTCCTCTGCCTGACTTATTTCACTTAGCATGACACCCTCAAATTCCTTGATGGACAAGATTCTAAATACATTACCGACTACCCTCTTTTCTTAAAAAGGTTTCTCGGGGCGCCTGGGTGGCTCAGTCAGTTAAGCGTCCAACTTCGGCTCAGGTCATGATCTCACGGTTCATGGGTTCGAGCCCTGCATTGGGCTCTATGCTGACAGCTCAGCCTGGAGCCTGCTTTGGATTTTGTGTCTCCCTCTCTCTCTGCCCCTCCCCTACTCGCACTCTGTCTCTCTTTCTCTCTCAAAAAATAAAAAGTAAAAAAAAAAAAATTCAAAAAAAGGTTCCTCAACCTCATTTAACGCTTTCTTCATGCCCTAGCTTATCATCCCACATGTCATTTTTGTGCTGGGTCCTAACTGCAGTGCCCTCCGGCTACTGATGTGTGCTGGCCCCTTCCTCTGCATAACCTCCTGTTGATGGCCGTTGAGTTCTTATGTCCACTATTTATCATCCTTAAGTATTTTTTCTTTCTATCCGTAGCTTCCCTTGCTTGTTCCTCTCTCGCCATCACCCAGAACCACTTTCCCCCAGTTCCTTTCTGGTTAAATGTTTCTCATCAGCTGTGGGGGACAAAACCAGACAACCAAGTCTGTTAGGACCGTGTCTCAAATAAGAACTGATGGTTCTGAGATGTGGCTTTCCTCAGTGCAAATGTCAACCCTGGCTTGTGTGCCTTATTACCCGCGAGAGGACACCCTCAGGGCCTTTCTGTGGTTCATGTCTGGACCTTACCTGCGTCCTGGGTGGGTGAGGTTTCAGCTAAGTGGCCTCTGGAGCAGCGTGGTCATGTGGCTGGTGTAGGCGATGGGTGGAAAGGAAGGGGGAGGGGGGCGGGGTGGTCAGCTGCCCCTGACTTCTCTGTGGGGGCCTGGGGACGGGGACAGGTGGGAGGAGCTGCACGCGCTGGCCAGCGAGCCGAGGGAGCAGCACCTGCTGATGGCGGAGCAGGCGGAGGACGCCACCAACGGCCTCCTAAGCACCCTCAGCAGGTCTGCCCTCTGCACCGTCGCCTCTCCAGGTAAGACCCCCGGGCTGAGGAGGAGTGGCCTCGCCCATTTGGAAGTGGGGTGGTGGGGAGGGTTCCCCGAGGCAAGAGGTCAGGAGGCTCCCCCGGGAGGGGGAGGTCAAGAGGAAGGTGGTCTCGCAGCTTTGGCTCTGGGGTCCTCTGTTCTGTCGATCTCCCTGCGTCGGGCCCTGGGAGCTTCTCAGCTCAGCACCCTGAGCTTGTCTCTGAGGGGTAGAGGGGCCCAGGGTTTGGGACCCAGGCCTGGCGGGGGCCTCCCCCGTGCCTGTCCCCTCCTCAGGAGGAAGAGCTGAGTCAGTTCCCCAGCCACAGTCAGCACAGGGACACTTCAGCTGGGGTGAGGTCTCCGCACTCGTGGTTGCCATGACCAGGGTCCCCCCAGGAGCTAGAGCAGAGTACGTTGTCTCAAAGGCACACACGTGCACAAGGTGTAAACGCTGGGTGCAGAAGGGATGCTCAGAGACTGGCTGCCTGGCGAACAGGAAAGCGGGGCGCCTCCCCTGGTGTGCTCGGCCCTGAAGGAGGCAGGAGGTGGCCGGGGTGGAGGGTGGTGGAGCCGCAGGTGGGGGAGGGAGGCAACCCCGTCTTCTCGGCCCCTGTGCCCTGTGGACACAGACTGCAGGGTCCAGCCTCATCCCTGTGAGCGCAGAACGCTGGAGACGGTCAGGGAGCGCGTTGGCAGTGCCCTGTGCTGGAGAGGATCGCGGGGGACCAATGCCGTGCTGGCAGCTCTCTGTCCCTTCTCCAGGTTTGTCCACATGGTCTGGGGTCAGCGCCCAAGGGCGTGCCTGGGTGGAGATGGGAGACCCCCCACGAGAGCTCCCGTGCTGCCGGGAGAACAGCTGTGTGGGGCCTTGGCCACGGAGTGTGACGGATCGGAGGAGGGAGACAAGGACAGAGCTGTGGGATCGCAGGAGGGGTCACAGCTACACAGTGTCAAACTCTTGTAGACATACTGCCTGGTCACCCATGGTGACTACTGAGGGTGACAGGGCCACAGCCATTCTGGAAGGGTACTACATGAGCCCAAGCCAGTCCTCTAGGGAAGTGGTCAGGACTGGGGATAGTGGTCTGGTAATTTGTGTCTGTATTTCATGGGGTTGAGTGAGGCTTACGGTCCAAGGTGAATTCCAGTTGGGAGGCCATGGAGGACGCAGTGTTCATCAGAACGGGAGCTCAGGCATTCTAGAGCCTGGTGGTCAGCCATTCTCTCGAAGATTCCCAGATGAGCCCCCCTGTAGCAGCTAGCTAGCTGGCAGCACCTGGCCAGCAGCTGGTGGCCCTGTCCTCTTGCCTTTTCTGGAGAGCCAGCACGCGTGTTGGAACCAGCTGCCTCTTGGGCCCTCGGCCTGTCCTCAGTGATGGGCTCAGAAGACCCAGCAATGAAATGGACTGGCCACGAAGCCGTGAGCCATCGCGCTGGGCTGGCGGCAAGTCCAGAGACCATCTTGGCAGGGAGGAGCATACCGTGCACGTGGGTTAGAGAAGAGCGGGCCTCATGCCATGGCAGAGGCCACCAGAGGCCCTCTTGAGAATGCAAGCATTCAGGTGAAAGAAGGCAATTCTTTGTTCCCCACTGAACTCATCCTGAAAGCTCACTCAGAACAGAGCGGTGCGCAGTGAGGAGACAGGCACGGCCACTGACTCCAAGAAACTCGTGGTCCAGAGGAGGCACTGGACAGCGACCACCAGCAGGTGTCTCAGGTGCCGCTGGGATGGGGCCTGTCCTCCCTGGGGTGTCATGGAGGAGGGCCTCTGCTTGAACAGTCTCAAAAGATATGGGAACCCAGTGATGCCACACAGAGGCATTCCGAGCTGGGAGCCCCAGGAGAGGCTGGTGGGTAGAGGACACTGCGAGACTTTGTGCTCCGATTGCGCAGTCAGGCTGCTGAGCCTTTAATTGCTAAGGGACCACTCGTGAGCTCGGAACCTCCCCCTCCCTTTGTCTACATTTGAAAGGGGGAGGACAGTGGTACCCAGCCCAGCGGGGTTGTGGAGAGCGGGCAGCGAGTTCGTAGAGTGCACTCCTACTGGAGGCTTTAGAACTGTCCGCCCATGCAGTTAGCGCTATGTCGATTCGCCTGTTCAAGAAACATGGAGGGCCTACTCTGGGCCAAGCACTGTCTCTGGCCCCGGGGCATCAGCACAAGTGTCCCAGGAACCCATCTGTCCTCACCAGCTGACACTCCAGCGACAGGAGGCGATAGTGAATGAAGCCAATGCATAAAATAAACTGATAGGCAGTGATAAGTGCTATAGAGAAAGGGAATGGAGGGATGGGTGGGCGTGGGCAGGCGGGGGCTGGGGGCAGTGTTGGCAGAGTGGGCAGGAACGGCCTTGCATAGCGTCCGGACCCGAGGGAGCTCAGGAAGGAGCCACGTGCCATGCGCAGATCCAGGCAAAGCCCTGTGGTCGGTCTCTGCTCCAACAGCACCGATTCCCAGTTCAGGCCTGGGAGGAGTCCGCAGAACTTTCTGAGCTAGGATCTGTGGTCTTATGAAGTTACTAGGCATAGCTGTGGAGAGGGAGGAGATTTCTCTTTAATGAGCTGGCAACTGGCAAACTTTTGATTTCAGTAACTCCTTGAGTTTGTAATTGACTTGGCTTTTATCCCAAGTGGATGTTTTGTGCCAGGGAAAAGTGCGCTAGAAGGGGGCGCATTTAGCCCACCCCTGTGGTGGGCAGCCTGGGGGAGTCGCACAGCCCGAAGCCAGGTGCCTACTCCCCACTGTGTCCTTGCCCTCCCCTCTGCCGCTGCGTTGTCCTGGCCCCAGAAAGTCACTCCTGATAGAAAGCTCTTCCAACCTTTCTGATTCTGAGCACAGGTATTTCCAAATTCTGACATGATTGCCAACTTACAGTAAAACAACAAAAAAAAACATTGTTTCTGGGTAGTTTGGAATCTTCCCCATTCTACGTGCAGATAAAAGTTGGGGGAGAATCAAAGAAGAAAGACGTCTTTCTTGGCCCATAACTGCATTGGAATCTCATGTCAGCTTTTAGCGGTTTCAAATCACCTTCCAGGTCTCTGCTTTCCTCTTAAACTTTTGTTCTCTTCTGTTTGTTCCCTTGGGTGATAGCTGGAAGAGAGTGATCCTCACCCACCCTGCCACCTGCTACAGGACCACCTGCCCAGGTACAGTCAGCCTCTTGGATTTTCTAGCTTTCTGGGCCCTGGGACTAGTCTGGCTTCTAAGGATGCCTGGGGCAGAGGGTGGGGTTGGAACCAGCTCCCGGGCATTTCAGAGGATGAGGGGCAGGCTCGCACTGCACTCACTCCTCCTTTGCTCAGCGGTGTTTCTAAGAATGGAGTGAAGACTTCAGAATTATCTTCTTTACTTAACCTAGGCCCCTTGCATGACAAGACGCAGAGAAGGACATGCATGGAACACCAGCCTTGCAGACAGAAAACCTCACATCCAGCCCCAAATTCCAGGCCTCAGTTTCCTCCTCTCTAAAACAGATTTCCCATGCCTGGAATCCCCATTTCCCTGCTCTGTATGATAGAGGATGTCATAAATGGGTTCCTAGTGAAAATTCAGTAGATGACGCCCACAGAAGTCCTTCATCAGCTACAAGGTCCCAAAGCAAACAGGGTGACTCACCAATACCATCAGGCATCATTCAGCCTGGTTCCCCCACTGGGCCTCCCTGCTCCTTACCTGGGGGTCTAGTGCACCCCGCTGACCGGGGAGCATAGAAATTGCATTCAACTGTGTTGGCATCAGTCACTTATGGATTTGTTACTCCTGATGAGGCAAGGAGCGTGTCTTCCGCAAGGAGAGCCAGTGGCACTTTCTACCAGGGGTTTGGTGGTCCCTTTGACGTCCCGTTGTATTTATTTATTTATTTATTTATTATTTTTTAAAAATAGTTTATTGTCAAATTGGTTTCCATATAACACCCAGTGCTTCTCCCCACAAGAGCCCCCACTCCAGGACCATCACTTCCTTCCCCCCTCTCCCTCCCCATTCAGTCCTCGGTTCGTTTTCAGTATTCAGTAGTCTCTCATGGGTTGTGTCCCTCTGTTAGGTTTCTCCTGTTAGACCTATGAGTCAAACGTATGGTATCTGTCCTTCTCTGCCTGACTTATTTCGCTTAGCATGACACCCTTAAGGTCCATCCACGTTGCTACAAATGGCCAGATTTCATTCTTTCTCATTGCCATGTAGTACTCCATTGTATATATATACCACATCTTCTTGATCCATTCATCAGTTGATGGACATTTAGGCTCTTTGCATGATTTGGCTGTTGTTGACATTGCCGCTATGAACATTAGGGTACATGTGCCCCTATGCATCAGCACTTCTGTATCCCTTGGGTAAATCCCCCCCAGTGCTATTGCTGGGTCATAAGGGAGTTCTACGGATAGTCTTTTGAGGAGCCTCCACACTGTTTTCCAGAGCGGCTGTACCAGTTTACATTCCCACCAACAGTGTAGGAGGGTGCCCGTCTCTCCACACCCTCGCCAGCATCTCTAGTCTCTTGATTTGTTCATTTTAGCCACTCTGACTGGTGTGAGGGGGCCAGAGGGAGGGGAAGGGGGAAAGAGGGACATCCTGTTTTAAAGTTCCCATGTTGCATTCTTCTGAACCACAGAAGGAACTGCAAGTAGGGTGGTGTTTTCCCTCAGAAGTTAAAGTTTGAGGGGTTCCTGGGTGGTTTGGTTGGTTAAGCGTCCAACTCTTGATTTCAACTTCAGGTCATGATCTCATGGTTCTCGAAATGGAGTCCTTCGTGGAGTTCTGCTTGGGATTCTCTGTCCTCTCCCTTGCCTGTCCCCCACTTGTGTGTGCTTGCACACACACATGATCGCTGTCTCTCTGCACCCCCCCCCCCACAAAAAAATTGAAGTTTGAGCATAAAGCTTTGGAAACAGTGACCTGGGCTTGAGCCCCAGCTCTACCCCTTTCCAGCTATCTGAACTTCATGTGACTTCTAGTCATTGAGCCTCAGTTTCCCCATCTGGAATGAAGGGATCGTTAGAGAACCTATCTCATTGGGCAGTGTTCGTGAAAGGAGATCATGCATGTATGGTGCTTAACACAGTATCTAACACATAGGAGCTGCTCAATTAAAGGCTACTGTTGGTGGTGGTAATGCGCCCCCGGTTGTTTCTGTTATACACGGGCTGACAGAGTAGCCAGCCTGGGTGCCCAGAGTTAGCCTAAAAATTCTACATTCAATAAGCATATGCTTTAATTGCAGTGGTGGGACCACCATGTTTTCTACATTTTTATGTAGAAAGGACAGAAATCACCAGTTCCAATGGTGACCAAACTCAGCTGCTTAGAAAGTCCTTTGCTTATATCATATATGAATTCATGAAGGTCTCATCTGTTCTCTGTATCTCTGGGAGGGAGATCATGTGGTGTTATCTGTATTTTACAGTAATTGATAAGGGAATTGAAAGGAGCTCAGATATTGACCAAAATGTATTATCGATAGGACACTTCAGAACGGGCCCAATTTTGTCACAGGCTGCAGTTTCCTGTATAAAATAGCCCCTTTGAAAGAGACAATGCCCGTCATTTGGACCTCACATCCCAAAGCAAATACTGTCTTAACATGTTATGGTGCCAGGCTTTGTGCTAAGACTTTCCATGGATTAGTTCACGTGACCCTCACAGTAAGTCTGTGGAACAAGTTTTCATCATCCCTGTTCTGGGGAGGATGCTGGGGTGTGGAGGGGCTAATTAAGGTGCCCAAGTAGGTGGAGGAGGCCACATCCATTGGCCCCAGGCACCAAAGGCTCACCGTTTTGCTGTGCCAGCCTCCAGAGGCCATTAAGAGCAACCACACTTCAGAAACGGCACCCTCCACACCACGGTGTCTTATGGACACCCACGTGGCCGCCTGAGATTTTCATCCTTGTTGAGCTCAGCTCCAACACCAGTAACTCACTGCAGCCTCCGGGAGCCCTTCCGGGTCTCATTGCCAGGCGGGGGGTATAATGCCAGGTCGTGCAGTTAGCTTGGGCCCCGTAACCGAGTATCATGGGCCGGGTGACCTACGTGACAGAAATGTTACTTGCTCGTGGTTCTGGAGGCTGTGAGTCCAAGATGAAGTTGTCAGCAGGTTCTGTTGCTTCTGAGGCCCCTCTGCTCAGTTTGTAGACAGCCGTCTTCTCCCATCCTCACGTGGCCTCCCTTTGCACGTGGCTGGTGTCTCTTCCTCCTCTGATATGTCAGACTGGATTAGGGCCCACCCGATACCTCATTTAGTCTTAATTTTCTTTTAAAGGCCCTCCCCAAATACAGGCACATCCTAAGGTGCTGAGGGTTGGGACTTCCACATATGAATTTGGAGGAACACAACTGAGTCCATAGCAGCCCAGGGTCCATGGAGCCTGGGATTCACACAGGGCCTGATGGAGCCCACTGCTGAGTGTCCTTTACACCCACCACCCAATCCCTCCTTTACGTTCCTCGCTTACCTTCTGGCCCCACTTTGCCACAGACTTTGTGGCTAGTTTCCTAGTGGTCCCAGGGGAGGACAGGAGCTGGGCCCTGCTAGGGGACAGGGTGGTCTACTAGAGTCACACCTCTGGCCAAGTCCCATCATGCCTTTGAGCTGACGTGCTAGGCTATTAATGGGCATCTCTCTGATAGGCGCCTGTGACTTGCAGCCCTGCCAGAACGGAGGCACATGTGTTCCAGAAGGACTGGACAGGTACCGCTGCCTCTGCCCACCAGCCTTCGGAGAGGAGGCTAACTGCGGTACGTATGCACGGGGTATCTAAGACCAGCCGTTGGGGAGCCATGGAGCCTGGGTTCCCCCTGCCCACCTCCCACCCTGCTGGCTACTCGGTAGAGACTAGCCCTTGGGTTTTAGAGCCCTCACTTTGCAAAAACACCGCCGATATGTTGTTTCATGTGAGACAGCCTCTGAGCACTCCACGAATAAATACCTCAGGTGGTGATGCCCAGGGGAGGACAGCGGCTCCTGGCTTCTGATCTTTAGAATGGCCACTGCTTGATCTCTGAGCGCTGCTGAGTTCAGATGCAGGCCGACGCCAGCTCGACTCTCAGTCCTGGTTCTGGGCAGGGTCTCCTCTCCCCTCTAGTAGCAAAAGGAGCAAAGGGCCTAAACCCTGGTGTGAGATGAAAATTACAATAGGCTTACCCTGTAGGCTTGTGGGGCATTTTAAATAAGGTAGATGGAAAGTGCTTTGTAACAATGCTTGACACACAGGAGTTTATTCAACATTAACTTTTTAAAATATATTTTATTTATTGTAAAAAAATGTTTAAAAACTCAAAAACCATAGCGTTGGGTCAACTGGAGATCTCTGGAAGAACATAGTCTTGACCCCCTACCTCACAGAAGCTACACAGAGATCAGTTCCAGATGGGTCATAGATCTAAATGTAAAAGGCAAAGCAGAGAAGCTTCTGGAAGAAAACATGGCATATCTTCATGATTTAAGGTAGACTAAAATTTCTCATAGGGACATATGAAGCACACATCATAACAGGAAAGTTCTAGATTATAGTTTAACTTTTAAAAAGTGGTCAGACCGAGATGGGTAGTGAGAGCCAGGAGGGAGAGCCGTGGCTGGGCCTGTGTGACTGGGTGCCCTGTGCCCCGGCCCCTGTCGCCCCGCCTACTTCCTGGGCGGGAGGGGTCTCCTGCCCCGTGTCGGCCGGGCAGCTCTGGTGGGACGGCGACCTCCATGCTCCAGGTGGCCATAGCGTAACTGCCGGCCTCTGTGATCCCCGCAGCCCCGAAGCTGAGTCCCGAATGCAGAGTCGATGTCCTCTTCCTGCTTGACGGCTCGGCGCGCACCACCCGGGAGGGCTTCCTGCGGGCCAAGGCCTTCGTGAAGCGGTTTGTGCAGGCCTCCCTGGGCGAGGACTCCCGGGCCCGCGTGGGCGTGGCCCGCTACAGCGGGGAGCTGGCGGTGGCCGTGCCCGTGGGCGAGTACCAGGACGTGGCGGCCCTGCTCCGGAGCCTGGACGGCATCCCCTTCGGCGGGGGCGCCACCCTGACGGGCCGCGCCTTGCGGCAGGTGGCCGAGCGCGGCTTTGGGAGCGCCGCCAGGACGGGCCAGGACCGTCCCCGCAGGACGGTGGTCCTGCTCACCGAGTCACCCTCCCAGGATGACGTGGCCGGCCCTGCGCGTCGCGCCCGGGCCCGGGAGCTGCTCCTGCTGGGCGTGGGCACCGAGGCCGTGCGGGCGGAGCTGGAGGACATCACAGGCGGCCCTGAGCGCGTCCTGGTCTACGCGGGTCCACACGACCTGTTCCGCCAAATCCCTGCGCTGCAGGAGAAGCTGTGCAGCCGGCCACCGCCAGGTGAGGTCCCAGGACTCCGCGGTAGCTGGTCTGGTAGGGTGCTCACACAGGGTGCGTGCGTCACATTTAATGAATCCATTAGTATATCGTCATTTGCTGAAGTTCAGATCTCAGTATTTACCTAGCGACCCCCTTTGGTTCCGAGGATGCTGTCCGGGACCCTATGTCTAGCTGGCCATCACTTTGTCTTAGGCTCCCCTGGGCTGCCAGTTACTCAGATACTCCTTGTGCTGGAGTGGGGTTTGAAACCCGATAGGTCCGATTCACAGGCTGCCCCCTCTGCACTTGGCAGAAACCCCAGGCTCCTTCCGCTGGCTTCTGCGAGCTCCCGGCGGCTGCTTCCTCAGCTCTCTCTGCTGCGCCAGCACAGGGAGCAGGGCGGGAACCGCCACTCAGTCCTCTCCCCGCTCAGAACAGCACCCAGCCCTCCGCCCACACTTACTCCTCACAGAGACACCCTGCCGTCTCCCAACCTGCTTATGTTGCTCCTGCTGGTCCCTCTCAGGGTACCCTGCCTTGTCCCCCTGCCCCCCATGTCTGCTCACATAATTTGTGATTCTGTGTGGGCCTCCTGGCTGTTTCCCCACAGACACTGAGCCCGTTGAGGGGAGGAATGGGCCCATTTTATCCGCTTGGTATCATTAGGGCCTGGAGCACAGTTGAGGGTACACAGAGGGTGCCCGGTAAGGGAATGGATGAGAATGCAGGTGAGTTGCTGCTGTCACAAAGGGTCCCCAGAGCTCAGTGGCTTACAGCTGATTTAGACATTTCTTTCTATCACAGTTAGGTGAGTGTGGCCCCAGCCAGCTTGGCTTGGCTGTCTTGTTCCACCTCTGGGTCCGAGGTCCTTGTTTCTCAGCCAGCAGGAGTGGGGAGAAGGGAAGTGACTCCCCTTTGAGGACAGATTTGGGGAACTGTACAGTTATTTCCTACCACATCCCCATAGATTGGTGTGGCCACGTGCCTAAGCCGTATCTGCTGGGAAGTCTCGGAACATGGCCTTGCCTGGCGTCCGTGTGTCCTCCTGTTTGAGGTGGGGGTGGAGGATGGCGACCGAGGTGGGCCGACTGGCCGACCCAACCCAGAGTGGCCCCCCTCTTGCCAGCCTGGGGCAGGGAGGAGGGGGCTCTGCCAGGCAGAGGCTGCCCCGGGCTCACCGTGCTGGCCCCCACAGGCTGCCAGGCGCAGTCCCTGGACCTGGTCTTCATGCTGGATGCCTCGGCCTCCGTGGGGCCCGAGAACTTTGCCCAGATGCAGAGCTTCGTGAGGAACTGCACGCTCCGGTTTGACGTGAACCTCGACGTGACACAGGTCGGCCTGGTGGTGTACGGCAGCCGGGTCCGGACGGCCTTCGGGCTGGACACCCATCTCACCCGCGCCGCGGTGCTGCGGGCTGTGAGCCAGGCCCCCTACCTGGGCGGGGTGGGCTCGGCAGGCACAGCCTTGCTGCACATCCATGACAAAGTGATGACGGTCCAGAGGGGCGCCCGGCCTGGTGTCCCCAAGGCTGTGGTGGTGCTCACAGGCGGGGTGGGGGCGGAGGACGCAGCTGTCCCTGTCCAGAAGCTGAGGAATGATGGCGTCTCTGTCTTGGTGCTGGGCGTGGGGCCCGTGCTGAGGGAGGCGCTGCGGAGGCTCGCGGGTCCCCGGGACTCCCTGATCCACGTGGCTACCTACGCAGACCTGAGGTACCACCAGGACGCGCTCATCGAGTGGATATGTGGAGGTGAGTGGGGGAGTCCATACCCTTCGTTGCCACTTCCGGGGGGTGTGGCAGGGGGACTCCGCCTGTGCCCTTGGGTACATCATGACAGGGACGGCAGCGCCTCCCAGTTACCCGGCGCTGTCCACATGCTGGCTTCGGTGCTAAATCCCCTGCTCACGGCCACAGTCGACCCCATCTGACATCCAAGGGGCAGAGAATTTAATGAGCTTTTGTACCTCACTTGAACAGACATCCCTAGGATACCTGCAGATTCCCTCAGGAGTCTGAGGACCCAGGATGACACTGACCTAGGTAGTGAGTGACAGAGCTGGGAAGAGACACAGCCAGGCCAGCCTGACCCCAGGCATCCTTTTGTCAGTGACCTCGTTCTGCTGTTGTAAAAGTGTGTCCATGATAATAGTAGACACCGCTATGTGCACAGCACATTAGAGTCTGTGCAGTAGGGAAGGAAAGCCGTGTGGAAGCCGGGTCCGTGACCTGGCCAGGCAGTGTGGGGCCCCAGCCACGTGCTAACCTCCAAGCTGCTGCTCAAGGGCCCACGGAAACATGGAGAGGTGCAAGACGCCCCTCTGGGGGCCTCACCTCTGCTCTGGGCTTCCTTAGAGCAGAGGGCCTGGGGGCTGACCCAGGCTGGGCCTGCTGGGCGCGTTCTCCCTTGTAGAAGCCAGGCGGCCCGTCGACATCTGCAAACCCAGCCCGTGCATGCACGAGGGCACCTGCGTCCTGCAGAACGGGAGCTACCGCTGCGAGTGCCAGGCCGGCTGGCAGGGCCCCCACTGTGGGAACTGTAAGTGGGGCTCTCGCTCTGCATGTGGGAGCTGGGGGTGGCTTTGAGACTGGCTGAGCCCCCGGGACTCCGCTGAAGGCAGGTTCTAGGGAGTTCACTCAACGGAATGACTCACACTATTGTTTGTCGTTCCCGCTCGAGACATTTTGCGGGGCCTCCTGCATCCCGGGCGCGGCTCTAGGTGGTGGGAACATGGCAATAAACTAGTGGTTCTATCCTCCTGCAGCTCACATGCCCGTGGGGGAGATGGACAGTGAGCAGGTGCAACAGGCAGTGTGTGGGTGCTAAGCATATACCGGGGGGGCGGGGGGAGGTCTCCCAAAGGGGCCTGGGCTAGGAGCAGTGGGGGTGGAATGTCTGGAAGGCAGAGGATGTGGGCACAGATGCGGGTTGGTGGGGAGAGGATGGGGGTAGAGGCTGAGGGGAGTTCTTGTTTTGAGCGGTTCTCTCCGCTCAGTGACTGGGAGGAATGGCCATCAGCCGAGGGTGAGGACGGGAGGCCCTGGAGGTTTGAGGAGAGAACGGTAACTGTCCAGGAGACAAGAGGTCGGAACTAGACAGAGAGTAATGTTGGACAGGCTAACCGGCTCATGTGGCCCCTGCTCATGAATTTCAAGTTAGGGGAGCCAGCGAACAGAAGGCGATACCCCTGGGAACCTTGGGTTTCCAGCCACTGTCTGAGGCTGGAGAGTGGATCTGAAGGGCTCCGACGCTTGGGCTTGGGCTGTGGAGGGAGAGCCACGAGGGTCCACAGGCTGCCAGTTGGCTGAGAAGATGCCTCAGACGCTCTTCCTGTTCTCAAGGTTCCCTTCTCTCCCAGGGTCCTTGAGAGGAGATGCCCCCAAGGCCCGGGGCTCCCACAGAGACCCCTCCCAGCAACTGCTCAGGACTGGGCACCCCGGGCGCTGAAATCGCACCGGGCCTCCGAGGAGCATCTTCGGTCCTTTGAGTGGAAGCTCTGTGCAGACGAACCCTCCCATACTCCGTCCACCACAGAGAAGAGCTGTCCCAGCTGCAGACCGTGCTGCTTAGGGACACGGCAATGCCTTATTCTGCCACTAATGCTGACGTTGAAAATCTTGATGTGTAAGTATTTGCTCTCTGTGCCTGGCTGTGCCCTGGTGAGCTCCTGTTGTCTGCCAGCTTTTCCCTGGGAGAAACCAGGGAGCGTGGAGACTCCCGGTGGCCTGTTTGAAGTGCCTTGGGCTCAGCAGATGCTAAAATAGGATGTCGTTGGGACGGTAACACTGAGGAGGAGGCACGGACTAGAGTCTTTGGACCACTGAAGCCACGGCAGTTCAAGATGGAAAAAGCATGCGGTTGCTTTTGGTTTGACAAGGGGCTTGTGTGGCCTTTGTGACTTCTTCTGGTGACTGGATTGTGACCATTAACCAACTGTTTGACTATGGGGGGGGGGGCAGGTGAAGATGCGGAGGGGCTTCCTTGAGGGATTACTTAGGGGGTTTCCCTGTGGGCTATTGCTTGCTTTTTTAGGACAAAGAGAATTGGAATTCTTAAACAAATACAGCATAAAGAAACCTGGAGGGTGTTGTCTTTTCTAAGCATTTGATCTTATGTCATCTAAGTGGCTTTGCTTCTCAGTAAAGGAATGTCTCAAGAATTGACGTTGACTTATTTAGCAGGACCCGTGTGGCAAAAAGGCTTTTCGTTGGGCTGTTTTCTGGCAAACTAGGTACTGACCCCCGTTTAAGGTAGGAATCAGTCCTTTCCCTTGGTTGGGTCCTTTCCCTTTGGGTTTTCAATAGAAACTGGTGTGGAGCTGTGACCTAACTCCAGACACTTCATCTTTCCTGTTTCGTGTAAGTAACGTAAGTGTCTTACGTGCAGAGGCCATCTGATGGTATCGTCAGACATTACAAGTGAAAGGTCCAGTGTATCAGGCACCATCACGACAGTCATTTGTGTTCAAGGGTATTTTCACTCTGTTATTACTTTAGCCTGGGCGGTGACAGCAGAGCAAGGTCACAGGTCCACCTGGCAGGTGCTGAAGGTGATGTCAGAGAACTTACACGTCCCCACAGTCTTTAACAGCAAGCTTCATCATTTTACAGCGTAGGCGCTTTGGGTCAGGCCTGATATTTGGAAACCCCATTTGAATTGCTTTGACTTAAAAAAAAAAAAATCAACACAGAACTGTGGGCTCTGGGCTTATACATTAAACAGGTTTCTATTTTTAGATCCCAGAGCTTAAGCCTTTTTTTTTTTTAACCTTTTCTAGGGAAGGTGCCTCTGAATAGTTCAACCCCCTCAGCATCCCATTAACAGCAGAGAAAATTCCCGTTTTATTGCCTTTTAAAAGACACTGGCCTTTTTTTTTTTAAACTAACTAGAATTTTTAAAAATTTTAATGTTTATTCAGTTTTTGAGAGAGACAGAGACTCAGTGCGAGGGGGGAGGGGCAGAAATAGAGAGGGAGACATAGAATCCCATAGAATCCAAAGCAGGCTCCAGGCTCTGAGCTGTCAGCACAGAGCCCCATGCGGGGCTCAAACTCACAAACACTGAGATCATGACCTGAGCCAAAGTCAGACACTTAACCTCCTGAGCCACTCAGGTGCCTGTAACTAAGTAGAATTTAAATAAAAACTTGAAACTAGGGGCTCCTGAGTGGCTCAGTCGGTTAAATGTCCAACTTTGGCTCAGGTCATGATCTCACAGTTCGTGGGTCCAAGCCCCTCATCAGGCTCTGTGCTGACAGCTTGGAGCCTGGAGCCTGCTTCAGGTTCTGTGTCTCCCCCTCTCTCTCTGTCCCTCCCCTGCTCACACTCTCAGAAATAGAACATTAAAAACAAACTAAAAAAAAAAGTTCTCCGAAAAATTCAAAGTGCAAACAGAGGTCATAAATGTCATTTTCTGAATGATCCTGATTGTAGCCAACTTGCTGGATGCTCTAGTCCTATAGTTAATTTGGTTTTCTAGAAAGGTATTTGTAAATAATCAGTCTTGTTTCTTCCTTTTGATGTTTATGCTAGTATTTTGTTCATGTCATTTCGCATTGTTCTAGGACGTCCAGAATAATGTTTTAAAAAGCAGTGGTATCTGGTTCTGGCCCTGAAACACTGTCCCATCATTCTGTGTTATTATTATTGTGGATTATTTTATCAGGTTAGGAATACTTCTCTCTATTCCTGGATTACTAAGAATGTTTATTAGGAGAATTGAGATTTGTGGTACGTGTTTCGACCTCCTTTGAGAAGCTGTTCTTTCACATTTAATCTGTTCATATCATACTGGGCCCACTAGTATATTTTTAATTGTTGAACCACATTCGCTTCCATGGATAAATGTCATCAGGTCGTGATGCATGATTCTTTAAACACTGTTGAATTTCACTTGCCAATATTAAGGTGGTTTTTTTTTCATTTTTGTCCCAAAAATGAGATTTGGTTTTTCTTTGGCGATTTGTGTTGGATTTTTGGTATCAGAACTATGCTAACCTTATAAAATGGAAAATACAAATTCCTCAAACTTAAGGTCTTTTTAGGTTGTCTTTTTGTTAGTCATTTCAATGAGCCAGATTTTGTCCTTCTTAACATAAGGGCATTCACGCGTGGAACTTTTTACTCCTCAGGCAGCCTTCCCAGTATCGGTACATTTCTTTGCTTTGAGAGTGATTTCGGAGTGTGTTTAACTTCCAGGAGTGTTGACTTTCAGTCACGTATCTGCAGAAGCTGATCTCATAGGTTTCCTCTGTGTTCTGTACACAGTTACGCTGCGGAAGATTTTATCTTTCAGCCTTATGGATGCCAGGATCGCACCGGGATGTTCCACCAGCTTTTACCGCACGTATTTTGAAGTTCAGTGGGTCAGTAACCAAGACATTTCCCCCTTGAGGTAGGCCAGGCCCTACCCCAAGTGATTCCATGAAATAACAAGAAAAACCCAAAATACAATTAACGTTTTATTAAAAAAAAAAAAAATTGAACTCGTCACTTGGATGGGGGAAAGAAATTAAATGCCCTGGGATTAGAAAGACCATAGAAATTGGAAGACTTTTAGTTCTCAGGAACCAGTGTTAGAGAACTCTCATTGCTAACTCCCCCCACCCCCCGGAACGAGGCAGAAGTGACGGACGAAATGTTTCAATCGGTGTTAAACCACAACAGACGCATCAGAAGAGAAGACACGAAGAACAGCACTGCCAAGTTTAAGAGGAGAGCGAGTCAACCCGAAACAAAATTCACCACCTTCTTCACGGAAGGGGCCTGGACATTAAGCAGAACTTAAATAACTTTTCCCTTAAAAACGGCCTGGCCGCAGGACGGGTTCTGTAAACACGGGGTAGTCTCCTCTCCTGTGGTAACGTAAGAAGTCCGCTCTCAAAAAGATACTTCTAAATCTCAAAAAGACCCTTTGCACTGTTCTAAATGACAGGAATTTTAAACATTTTTTTCCTATATAATACAGCATCACTTAAAATTTTATTTCAAAGCAACTGATTCAGGCCTGCTTGAGGCTGAACTTTGTGGGGACAGCACCTCAGCCTGGTCCCAAATAGTCTCCCCTGTTATCAGGTTTCTCAAAAAGCACGTCCCCGATGGCTTTGCACGGGCGGGATCAATGCTGTTGTAAAACCACGGAAGACGGCGTCGGACCTGCAAATGTTGAAGACACTTGGATGAGAGATGACAGTCCGGAGTTCAGGTCTTCTCGGTCACCAACGCCACACGACCAGTGGGACAGGGTCCTGCCACCTGGGTTTCTCTCCCACCAATGTCTCACCAGCAGAAGCGTTCCACTACTTACAAAGCTTGATAAAGCAGTCGATGAAAACTTCAGAGAAGAAACACGAATACCCCCAAATACAGCAAAGGACTGTTCCCACTCAGTAGACTCAGGTCTCCAGAGAGGCCCTCCGGTGGTTGTTCTCTATTATTTCCTTTGGCTCTGAAAACGGACAGAGCCTCCTCCTAGCCAGTGCTCTCCGCCCACAGGACCACAGTCCTTTTTCTTCCGAGCAAAGACTCTAATGAAGCAGGATTGTCACCAAGGTCCATGATGGCAGGGAAGTCTTTAGACGAAGCTTGTTTCCTAACTTGTTCCTTTCTTCTCCCATTCCTAGGGTGCCAGACACCAGCACCGCCCCCCGCCCCCCAAAGAAGAAAGTTAGTTACCAGTGTTCTGTGTACACGGAGGGCGCTACAGAGGTAAGACGTATTGTTTCAATGGTAATTGCTGTCTGTTCACAGTTCGGGGCCCACGCTAAGAGATTCTGAGACGGGGGCACAGCGCAGCGTGCCGGGAGTGAGGGAGCAGAGAGGGGCTCACATGCCCGTGTGGAGTTAGTCCTCGGGCATGTGCCCCAGAGCCTCTCCCGCAGGTAAGCAGGACAGAAATGAGTGAGTTTGCCAACAACAGAGGCAGCTCGGGGCATGTTCTTTCCTGGGCAGAAGACGAAAGGTTGCTAACACTTTCTAGCCCTCGGGGAGAAACCCAGCAACGGCAATCTGTCCTTGTTTTGACGCTTTACCAAGCCGCTGGCCACCAGTTGGCTGGGGAGCTTTAAGCAAATGCTATCACCTGTTTCTTAAGTCACTGACTTTTTGATTTGAAAACTAGCCAGTCACCGCTCGTCTCTGAACTTGGGCTAATGCCCTGGAATCTACAGGATGACCGAGCAGCAGTTATAGTTGCGGGATCAAGGGTCCTCAGGCTGACCGGTAAGAACGCTTGGACCAAGCACCCGCGCCTTTCTGCTTGGTCAATGCCAACGAGAGAGCCAAGGGCACAGTGCAGCCTCAGCTGCTGTGTGAGAGCAGAGCCTTCTCTCACAGATGGTTTCCAAAGCAGGGACGTGCTACCCCAGGCAGAAGAGGGAACCCACCTGAGTGACAGTTCTGCTGTCCCTGGTGGCCCCAAAGGAGGCTGGGCGTGACCACTTACCTTTGCTTTCTGGAGGACAGTGCCTTTGCCCGTGACCATGACCGAGAGAGGCCTGTTCTTGAGTGCGGTTGCAGAGTTGACTGGGGTACAGTCTGGGGCAGGGGTGGGGGTGGCAGCTTTGGGCTGCGGTGGTGAGAGGAGAGCGAGGTGTCAGCCAAGGGCAAAGTGGCATGGCCCATCTCCCCCCACCCTGGCCCGGGAGGTCCCGCGGGGGCTCAGAGGGACCGTGACGCCCGCCACTCACCCGGGGGCTCACGTTCTCCAGGTGGGTGGTGTCCACAGTGGTGCCCAGCGTCACGGGCCCGGCCTCCGCCTTCTTCAGGTTGTCCTTCACCTCCACGATGTTGAGCTCCAGGTCCACACGCCTGCTCTCCTCGACCCTGCACTCCTCGTCAATTTCCTTCAGCTTCTGCTCCAGGCTGGCCAGGACTCCCTTGTCTGCAGAGAATTTATCAGGCCTCAGGAGACAGAACCCCCATGGATGTGGCTCCGCCACTCAGGGCTGGGTCCTACGTCAGCATTCTACAAAGGCCGGGGGAGCTCTGCCTTCCTAAGAGGTAAAGGTCCCTTCTGGCGGGTTCTCAGGGGCCCTCAGTTTTGATACCTGCTGCTGTTGCTGCAACCGCACAGGGAGGGAGAGAGCAGCTTTATTTCGGACTCTTGGAGGATGGCTGTGCTGATTCCGCCTGCCCCCCCCCCCCCAGTCCCCTCAATCCTTCTGTCACTCAGGGCTTCCCTAAGCCGACCGGAGTGGCGGTCCTCAGCCTGGGCACTTTCTCAGTCCTGTTTTTATTCTCACCCTGGAGTTCTCGGGTTGGTGCCATAGCACCATGAGATGCGGCCCAGGAGCTCACGGCTAGGAGAAACATGGCACCCTGATTGTTCGGTGGAGAGTCCCGAGCCAGCAGCCACCTGTCAGCCCTTGTCAGAGGACAAGCAGCCACAGGGGTCACCGTTTAAGAAAGATCCATGGAGAAAAAGCTGAGAAAAATGTTAGTGGTGGTTCTGGACCGGGAGTCCTCATGCGCGGTCAGTATCAATACTTTGAGAATTACTTTCATAACGTCTGTGACTTATTAGCCTAGGATCTTTAGGGCTTATTTGCCAGGAGAATAAACTATAGTGAAAGTCTTTTCTTCTACCCAGAAAAATCCCCCCAGGAGAGAAAGGGCAGGGGATCCCCGGCTCTGCCTCACAGCCCAGCTCGCTCTCCAGGTTTGCAGGGACTGTGGCCACCGAGCCTCTGGTCACGCCCGTTAGCGCACATACCAGCTCCGGCCTGCTTACCTGTGTGCACTGGCAGCCACGGCCACTGGACCTTTGAACCCAGTAGCCATACTGATAGCAGATTAGGGGCTGCCAGGGATCGGAGGGTTGGGGGGAAAGAGGGAGTGACTGCTAATGAGTGTGGGTGGTCAGAATGTACAGGTCTGTCCAGATACGAACAACCCGAGTTGTATGCTGTAAATGGGTCAGTCGTACGATCTGTGAACTGTAGTTCAATAACGCTTTTCTAGAACAAAGACAGTAGATGACTTTGGTGGAGGAAGGTCATGGGGGCACCGTCACATGACAAGCTTCCCAGGAATGAGTTGGGTGTGTCCCCAAAGCTGTTCAGGCCAGTTGCATTCGCTAGTGCAAGTCTGCAATTTAAATATTAAATAAGCACAAAGACGGACTCTATGAAAATGACTTAAGTGCTTTGGAAATGTCCTGCAAAAGGCAAGTTTCTAGGAAATGACTGCTGAATGGTGGGAGGAGGATCTAGAAAACTCTCTATGAGGACATTTCTGTGCACGTGTCTTAAATGTTTGTTCACTGTAAAGAACCACCTGGGTGGTTCAGTAGGTTAAGAAGCATCTGATTTCGGCTCAGGTCATGATTTCATGTTTCACGAATTCAAGCCCCACATCGGCTTCTGCACTCTCAGCCCAGAGCCTGCTTCCGGATCTTGTGTCCCTCCCTCTGCCCCTCCCCTACTCACCCACTCTTTAAAAATGAAATAAAAAACATTAAAGGAAAAAAAAAAAAGAGCTCCAGCCTGGCCATGTAGGATGCCGCGGGACGGCTGTGTCACCGCAGGAAAGGTGACATGGGACTCCAGTCAGCTGGCCTCCACCTCAGCCAAACGCTTTGGCACTACATTACAAGGTGGACTTTTTTTTTTTTTTTAATGGTTATTTACTTTTGAGAGCGAGCGAGACAGAGCATGAGCAGGAGAGGGGCAGAGGGAGACACAGAATCTGAAGCAGGCTCTCAGCTGTCAGCACAGAGCCGGACGCGGGGCTCAAAGTCTCAAACTGTTGAGATCATGACCTCAGCTGAAGTCGGATGCTTAACCCACTGAGCCACCCAGGCGCCCCAAGACAGAATTTGTTTTCAGTGCAAATAAAACATTAAGGTCTAAACCTGTAATTTTTAGAGATTTCCTCCTTCAAGTAGTTTTTTCCACTACCTCCGGGTCCTGTTGACGGCAGGTCGGAGGGTCAGCATTTCAGACAGGATGGGGGGAGAGGCTGGCAGGGGAGCACCAAAGGTTGATGGGGCGAAGGCCAGGTGCAGAGATCCAGAGTCTTCCCCGGGAAGCCCCGCCCTCCCCTGGGAGGCCCCTTACCTGTGCATTTTAACAGGGTCTCTCTCAGCTCCCGTTTCTCTTTCCGGAGCTGAGCCAGGTGCCCCCGGATTTCTTCCTTCTTCTTCTCAAGCCTCTCCTTCTCTTCCGTGTACCGCTTCACCTCGGCTTCTGTCCTGTTCTTGCCAAGTTTGATCTCTACAAGACCCACAGACGAGAACCCCCAGGTCAGCCAGGCTGCCAACCCACTGTGAAGGCTCAGACACAACCCGGCCTGGCAGGGACAGACAAGAAAATTGGGCCCACACTTTCTTTGCTGTGTGACTTTGGGCAAGTCCCTTCCCCTCTCTGAGCCTCTGCTTCCTCGTCTGAAAGGGAAGGAACTGGACTAACTTCTACAAGCCACTTCCACAACATTCCAGTCTTATCTAGCACAGGCACCTGCAGTGGTCACCCTCAACTTGTCCTTCACAGGCGGGCTGGACCCAGCCGGGGTGACAGCCGCAGTGTCGGGGCAGCTCGATGGGAAGGAGATTTTCTGCTGTTCGGTCTGGATTTTGACTGTTGGAAGTCTCAGGGAAGGCTCTTCAGGCTCCGGACTCTCCTGGCGCGTCTGCTTTGGGAGAAGGTGAACACGGCTCAGCTGGCCCAGGGGCTGCGAACGGGAGGCCGGCCCACCTGCTGGCGGACAGCCTTACCTGCAAGTCGGGGCTCTCGGGAGGCTCTAGGAGGGGCTCCTCTGGGGCCGGGCCCGGGTCTGCAGGGAGAGCCTCAGCCGGGGGCTCCAGGTGGGACGGCACTGGGGAGTGGGCCTGGGCGTGGGCCTGGGCACTGGTGGGGCTGTGCAGAAAGGACTTGACAGGTGTGAGGTCCAGGTACACTCGGTCAGGCTGGGCCTCGCTCGGACAGTCTGTCACAGGGGCGGCTTCCTTGAGCTTTTCCACCTGCAGAGGAGAGAGAGTCAGATGGCTTTCACCATGGCCTCCGCTCCCTGGGCTGCGAAGGGGGCACCAGTCCTGCCTCCTGGGAAGCTTCCATTGAGCTGGACTTGAAAGGCCAGGGTGTGAGTCCTGGATTTGCCTTTCAGGAGGTGGGAGACCCAGGACGTGGTACTTGCTGCTCCTGAATCTCCTTTCCTCCCCCGTAGAGAAGGGACTAGCAGTGGCCCTGACCAGGCGGTTCTGTGGATTCAGTGAGGATCCACAGAAGCCCTGAGCACAGCACAGGGTTCGGTGCCCAGTAAATGGAACCTGCTGTCACTGTGACTACTCACTCTCAGTTCGGGCCTCGGGGGTTAACGGTGTCACGCCTCCCACCCTCCCCCTGACCGGGTGGCTAACCAGCTGTGGTAGCTGCACAGGCCCCCACGCCAGGTGCGCTGCCCTTATTGCACTGGCTTCCTGCACGCCCATCTTAGGGACCAGCTGCCGATCTCCGGCACGGAGGTTTGGGGGGAGGGGGAGGGGAGAGCCCACTGTGTCCTCACCACGGCCGTCAGCTCCGACACCTCCACGTCGTCATACAGCATCTCGTGGCGGTCCTGGCTGGGCAGGCCGTCGATGTACGTGTTCGGCTCTGAGAACTTCCTCTGCATCAGTCTGAAAGACCCGGCAAGAGAACAGCGAGAGGAAGGTCAGGGCAGAGTGGTCCACGCCACCCGTCTCGAAGGACTCCTGACAGAAGCCCAGGCCAGCTATGCCCACCCCTCCTTTTTGTACCCAGGAGAACGGATCCCGTTGTAGCAGCTGGGCCAGCACCTGCCAGAGCCACCTCGGCACCCTGACCCAGGACCCGTCTCCCTGAGTCCAGGTTGGGAAAGCAGAAGAATGAATCCTGCTTATTGCAGAGTGAGCCAATCCCAGCAGGGGGGCCTGGACGAAGTGCTGCGTCCACAGCAAGGAAAACGGACGGTCAGGAAAGGCTCCGACTCTGCCCGACCCTTCCATAAGCAGCTGGAGGGCGTCCCTCCAGGCCAAGGGCGCGTGGCTGCCCCGGCCCAAGGCCTGGCTCAGCTCCAAGCTCTTAGCCGCTCCTGGGGCCCCAGGCTTCCTGCCGCTGGACAGAACAGGGCCAACCCTGAGTCAGCTGCTGCCCTGCGGGACGCAACAGGTCACCAGGGGACAGTTCTGGGCCCCGCTCTCGAAGTGTGGCTGGGAATGGGAAAGTGTGAAGCAGAAGGCCCCTTCATACTCACAGCAGAGAGGTCTTGGCCGCACTCACAATACAGGACACCCTGTCAGCATCCACATAGTCGTAGGTGAATTCTTCCGGATCCGTCTTGGAGCCTGACTCCGAGAGCAGGAGGCCTAGCCAGTGGCCCATTTCCTCGGAAGACTTGGCCTGGGAGGGGACCAAGAGGGACGTGAGCAGCACTGTAGCAGGAGGTCTGGTGGCCCGTCCTCCCAGCCCGGCAAACCCGCTGCCCCGCTGGGCAGGGCCTCTGAGAGAGGTAGGGGCCATGCTCCCTCCTTCCTTCTAGCTTCTCTTGTCCCTCGACTCCCATTTCCTGCCACTGGGGATACCTTGATGCCACCTCAGTGATGCTGTGGACATTTGTCCCGAGCATCAAATCCGATTCATACACATGTGTTTCTAGAAGGCCACGGAGCCAGGAGAGAACGGCTAACATGATCTGTGTTTCAGGTCAACACCTCTCATAAACAATCACATGGCAGTTTATCAGCCTAATCCACACGTACAAGACCAAATCCCTAAGAAAGAACAAAATTCGAATTTCGTTTCCAGTTCTAATACAGTCTTTTGAGAAAGGTTCTCTTATGTACCGTGACCCCAGGTCAACTGGCTCTGATAAATAATGAACTCAATAAATCCCAGTGAAGCCGGAGCCTGTTGTGTTTTTCTCCCCCCCAGGGGAAAATGTGTTCTCATCAAATACGTATACTGGGTCTCTATTAAAATGCCAACGTTGCTTCTTGCCTTTTTAATGAGAAAAACGACTGGGAATTCTAGAAATACAGGATTACTTTTACAAGGAAACACAGCTCATGGGCGTCACACAACACAGTACTCAGTACTGTGTGTCTGAGAGGCAGCCGTGAGGCGAGGCGAGTCCCGCACGGTGCTGGCTTTCTTCCCCATCCTTTGCAAGGGGTTTTCAGTGCAGCTCTGCACGGCCACCCTCCAGCTCCAGCTCCCGCTCTCTTTGCTCTGGGCCACTCTAATAGCTCCCTTTCTGGTCTCATTTTGTCCCTTCCTGTGCCCCTTCCATCCAGCCCCCACCCAGCAGCTGGAAGAAGCATCTCGAAATCCAAATCTGAGCATGCCGCCCTCCCCTGAAAGCACCCGGGGTCTCCCCTCGTATGCTCATGGTTGTACGTCTGACGGTCAACACGCACTCCCCAGCCCCCAGCAGGCCGGCTTCTGCACACGTCACAGCACCAACCCTCCACCCACCATGGCTTTCCAGCAACTGTAAGTAATCCACTGGGTAATTCGCTGAATAACACCTCAATCTCATGCTAGAATCCAAGTTCTGTGACAGGGAGCGTATCTGTTTTGTTCACCATATAACTACCACGTAGAAATCCATCAGCAGGACAGATAGACGAGTGGAGACTCGGGCTACAACTGGGACGTGGGGCATTTAGCCACCAGAGGGCAGTATGGGAGCACAATCTGGAAGAAGACCCGGGACTAGACTAGGTGAACAGAGGTGAGCCGTGGAGTGTTTTTCTCTGCCTGTTCAGAACTCTGGCTCAGACCTGCCCCTGCTCAGTGCAAGGCATGAGGTCACCTCTTTTTTTTTTGTAAATGTAACAGCACATCACACAGAGGGTGGGGAGTGGGAGAGAATGTCTCACAAGCCTCGTTCTTGCCCCAGATAAGCCCTGACAATCGTCAGCTCTACGTGCGGGGCCCTGTCTAGTGACACACACACCGAATCAAGCCCATGCGAATACCCGGAAGGTCTGTCAAGCAGCTCAGAGAGTTATAAATACCCCTCCTGCCGTGGTGCAGGAAGTAACTCATTGTCCCTTCCCTATAACACAGCCATTCTGAGGTCAGAAAGGGAGTAGACACATTGGTTTTTTAAGCGCAAAGAAATAAAATAAAACGCAAGGGGGTAAAAATAACGCAGGGCTAGGCTGTGGCCCCACTGCAGATGCAGTCTGCGGAGCGCAGCAAACAGCCCGCCACCCCTCCCCCTTGCCCGCCACCCCCTCCTCCCCCGCAGGCCAGCGGTACCTCGAGCTTGGCCAGCTCCTCGCCATGGTGCAGGATGCGGAAGGAGTAGAGGTGGTCAGGGCTGGGGTCTGGGACCACCTCACAGCCCAGCAGGCTGACGGGCTGCTGGGCCACCTTGCTCCGGTTCCGGTCCTGGTAGAAGTGCAGGTGACTGTCCCTGACGGAGCACCAGCGTGACTTCCACTGGCTGTTGACCAGCACGTTCAGGTAACCTGCCGGAGGAGACAAGGGTGTCCGGAGCTGCCACCACCTCTGGGCCTCCCAGAAGCTCCCCCGGGATCTCAGTTCCGAGACGTGTGACGCCGGGCCCGAGGAGCGTTCTCACCCCGGTGAGGCCGCGGCTCTTGGGGTTCCCTTTCCTGCCCCCGAGCACGCAGCTCTGAGCGTTCTTCAGGAGGTCTATCCCGAGGGCAGTGAGCCGTGTCGTTGACGAGAGCAGGCAGGGGTGCGTGGGTGTGCAGGACCAGGCCCCCGCACCACCGCTGGTCACTTAGGCCGTGTGCGGTAAGGTCCCCAGCCAGGGCCGCCCCGCTGCACTTGTCATCAATGTGCTGACCTCTACAGCCCTGGTTTCGTCGTCACCCCTTACGGACAGCCTTCCCATCGCTGGGGCACCTGGCCTGGGCTGCAAGGTCCTCCTCCCCTCGGCCGGCACCCTCTCACCCTCCCCAGTGTGGCTGGCCTCGCCGGGCCCCACCTCAGCCCTGCACTCCCCTGGATCCCAGACCTGCTTCCACAGCAGCCTCCCCGAGGGGACGCTGGGCTTCCCAAGGGCATGACTTCGCCACCTTCACCTCCAGCACCCAGGGCGTGTGCCCTGTGGCCTCGCCACCAGAAAGCCCGGCTCCCTGTGGGCCTGCAGAGGCTGCCAGGACTGGGGTGCCATCCACCCTGCAAACCTTTCCTGTCCTCCAATGCTGCATAGATTACGGGCAGCTTCCTAAGGAGAGGACACGCCTCCCCCCTGCCTTTCGCTTAAATGAACGTTTACAGAGCCAACACCATGTGTCAAGCACGGCCTTGGCTCCGGGGCCACAAAGATGAGTAAAATCCAGTCCTCACGCCCCTCTGCACAGCCCGTGGGCAGTGCACGGACGCCCCTCGGGGGCTGCTCGCCCTCCCAGAGGGACTGGCTGACCGAGCGGAGGCCTCCTCCACTCTAGAGGACTGGCCACTGCTTTGAGCTTAGCCGGGCTGAGCTAAGTCACGTGGCAGGTCACGTGGCCCAGCCCCCTTCCCGCCCACCCAGTGCTGGGCCCACAGTGGGGATCAACGAGTTCTTCAGGGCCACACGGACATAGCCACAGGGACCCTAGCAAAGTAGAAGAATCCAAGGCCAAGACCCAGGGAGTCTGGCTCGTCCAGGGCCCATCCAGCCATCCAGGTGCCCCACTTGCCTATCATAGTTCCCTGGACCAGAGAGAACACTGCCTCGAGAGAGCAGGGAGCCCCTTCTGGAGAAGGGGAACGGCCGTGTGGCCTGGCACCCTTCCCTAGCCACAGGGGACAGGAGCACGCTTCCCTCCTGAAGGGACTTCCCGCGATGATCCAGCCACATCTCCCCGTGACTTGCGGAGACCAGGTTCCCATGCCGAAGACGGTGAGCCTGACGCTGCAGGGGGCTGACGGAGCTGGGCCACCACCTGGTGCCATGGCCAGGGAGGCAAGAGGCTCCAAAGGTGAGGCCCCAATGGCTGATCTCACCCCCCACCTGTCTACTCCGCCAGCCTCAAAACCCACAAGTCAACCAGGGCTCAGGAAAGGGGTCCGAGGCTGGGACATGGGGTCCAGGAGGAAGAGGAAAAGGCCTCACGGTGGATTGTAATGGCCTTCAGGCCCCGGGAAGAGCTGTCGCAGAGTCCTGGGAGGCTGGGAGCCAGAACAGAGGCTCACCCAGGATGTTTTCTGGGAAAGGCCTCAGTCTCCTCGAGGCTGAGTGAGGGCAGTAGAGACCACTGCTCTACCCTTCTGTCGTCCCCTTACTGGGTCTCACCGTCCCCATCTCGGAATCCGTGCTCGTGTCCAAGGACGCCACCTCGGCCTGGTTAGCTCCTGCCTGCCCTTCAGGGCTCAGGCTCTTTCCGAGTCCTTATAGCTCTGAGAGTCACACAGCGTGTGGTGTAGGGGCATGAAGCCGCCATCGCTCCCAGGCTGCGAGTCCTCAGGGCTGTGTCCTCCTTCTGCCTGGTCCCCGTCCCCTAGCACTGCTCACCATGCCCCTTCAGGATTGATCAAATGAACATAGCTTTTCCAAGAGCACTGGGAAGACAGCAATCAACTGCCGGTCACTTCCGCAAAGGACCCGGCACTGCAGTGAGCCTGAGGCTGGGTAGGCACAGCGAAGTGCCTGCACTGAAGGTAAAGAGACACCGGGAGCGACACGTCCGCCATCTCTGGAGACGTTTAAAGCAAGACCTAAGACCTCTGCCTGCGCAGTGAGAGCGGCTTCCTGGAGACAGGCTCGGCCCAGGGGATGCGCCCGCTGGTCCTGCGGGGCGGCCACAGGGCTGCGGTTCTTACTGGATGTCTCGAGGGACCTGTCCGCAGGCTCCAGCGAGGTAGACTTCTTCCTGCCCAGATTCATTAGGTTGCTCAGTTTGAGGCCAGCGGAACATTTCTTCTTGACTGTCAAGATAAGAGACAAAGCTATCAGCATGGCTTACCAAGGTGTCCTGTTTGAAGACAAAAGAGCCGACCCATCCCCACTCTGTCTGCCCCTCCCTGTGTGTGGGCACACACACGTATGCACGCACACAACCCGGACCCACAGTCCGAAGTCAGGTGTCCCTTGAATCACACACTCCAGGCAGGCACACCAGCTCCTCGTACAGAATAGGTCAGCCCTTGAGAATCTTCACAGACTATTGGCTCAGAGAGATTGGGTCCAAGGTTAGCAAACATGACAGATGCAAGAATATTCCAACCCTGGGGCGCCTGGGTGGGTCAGTCGGTTGAGCATCTGACTTTGGCCCAAGTCATGATTTCACAGTTCATGGGTTCGAGCCCCATGTCAGGCTCTGTGCTGACCGCTCAGAGCCTGGAGCCTGCTTCTGATTCTGTATGTCCCTCTCTCTCTCTGCCCCTCCCCTGCTCATGATCTGTCTCTGTCTCTCAAAAACAAATGTTAAAAAAAAATTCCAACCCCAGCAATTCATAAAACTTGACCTCAATTAGGTCATCTTTCTCTCTCTCTCTTTTTCCTGGATTTATCAGCTGTGTTATTTCCAGGCAGTTTATAAGCTGGAGTTTTGCTGGAAGCAGTTGTTAAAACCCATCAGGGTCGAGCCAGACCCTGGTCGCCTCCCAGTGGGATCCCATCCCCCTCCCAGGCCCAGGCTGAGAGCCACAAGCGTCGGTACCATCTTTGGCCTCTGGGACCTCAGGGTGGCCATCTACGGAGCTCCCGTATTCCGGGGCTGACAGGTACTTCTCCGTTATATCTAGCTGTGGACAAGAGAGAGACACGTGAGTGAGCTTGTTTGGGGGCGGTTACCTCAGGGATCACAATTTAAGGGAAACTAGTAACAGCTTTTGGGCGTAGGCTAGAGGTTACCGTGGAGTCTAGGTCACCGAAGGGACACCGGTCACATTTCCCTCAGGCTTTCTGGGGGACGTGCCTTCACCTTCCTTCTCCCTGCCCCATCCCAGACCCTCCTCTACTTCAGGCCACCACACATCCGAATTCCTAAGTTCTCACAATGCTATTCAACCTGATGGAACGGCGGCCCCGTGGCCATTGTGAAAGGCAGGTGGCCAGCTCTGGACCATTGTGAAAGGCCGGTGGCCAGCTCTGGGCCATTACAGTTGACATCCCAGCTGAAGCCTACGGTCAGGCTGGGAACTATCCAGACAGGAATGTGAGGAACTGACTGTGGCGGCACCTGGGTGCCTCAGGCAGCTGGCCGTCCGACTTCGGCTCAGGTCATGATCTAATGGTTCATGAGTTCGAGCCCGGCAGTGGGCCCTGTGCTGACAGCATGGAGCCTGCTTGGGATTCTCTCTCTCTCCTTTTCTGCCCCTCCTCCGCTCATACTCTCTCTCAAAAGAAACTTAAAAAAAAAAAAAAAAAGAATGGAGCGCTCTACTAACACCTCAGGCTTCAGAGAAGGGCCAGCTTGTCTGCACAAGGTCAGACCACGATTGGAACCCGGGCTGGAGAACTCTCCACCCAGGCCAGGTGCCTGACTTACACGCCCCTCTGGGCCCTGATGTGCCTGACTACGGATAACACCCCCATTGACAACCCCAGGGCTTCTGGGGGACTAGAGACTTTCCAGAAGGGTGTGGTGGCTGCAGCTGCCGGTAGAATGTGAAGCACTCCGAGTAGTCCAGCCAAGCTGCACCCGAAGAACTACTTCCTCCAGACCCCTCAGACCCGTGGGCAACAGGCTGGACGCCCAACCAACAGGTCTGGCCTCAGGCAGTGGCTCCAGGACTGACGGACGTGGCCACACAGAGCTCCATGAGGAACGGCCTGTGCCTTCCCCGACGAACAGAGCGCCTCCTCCCTACTCTGCCATCTGCGTACCCTCTGCCTTCTCCCCTGCCGGGGCAGGGCTGTGCAGGGTGAGACACAGCAAGGCCACTCTGGGCACCCCCAGGCTTCAGGGCGCCTACCTGCAGATGCCTGGGGACACGGAATGGGAAGCCTCAGGTGACGCCCTCCCCCTCGGCTAGCACTTGGCCCGACTTCCTCAACCTTGGCCCTTAAGCAGGGGCCCCAGGGCTCGGAGAAACACAGCCCTTGGGTTCTGGAATCAACTAGGGAAGGTTCTCCCAGCCCCGAAGCTCTACCGGAAGTAAATTCGACCCAAGGGCCTCAGACCACGAATCTCCCTGATTAAGGAGGGTACGCTGACCTTTGTTCCAATCAGGCTTCCTGCACCCGGGCAAGAAAACGTTTTAGGTTTGGATCAACTTCCTCAGTTTTCCTGCCAACCTGGGAAGCACGGCCCTCATCCGAGCATTGTACACCTCCCACTAATGGGGCTGAAGGGCACAGAGCTCCATTTCATGCTTGTGATGTTTACAGAGGAAAAGCAGGGCAGGACAGAGGCTCACTTTCAGGCAGTTGGGGCGCTGGGCCTCGGGGGCGTACTGATTTCCCTCAGATGCTCCTTCTGGAGGCAGGCCGCTCACCTCCTGGATGACCTGAAGGAAGAGGGAGCCGTCAGTGGAGCCCCATTCAGGCCTGTACTCACAGCCAGATGGACCCTGGTGCCCCTAGAGGTCAGGGGAGGGGGTGGGGGAGGGGAGATGCAACGATGTCAAAGGGACGGAGACCCTGGGTCTCACCCCAGCACCTGGCCTACGACTGGATGGGCTGCGGTGGGGGAGGCTTGTCTGCAGGTCCACCCCCCCACAAACCCCCACATGTTCTGGGGGTGGCCGCCTTACAGCAAAGCCTAAAGGCAGCCCAAGCCGCCAGCCCTCAGCTCTGCGAGCGCCTCATCCTGGGCGAGGAGGGCTGTTCAGTTGTGGCGCTGGAGCCACGGAGCCTGCGGAGAGCCTCCACGCTGCTCAGGAAGCAGGCCCGCCAACGGCCTTGGCCCGGCACTGGCTCTTCGTCCTGACTCGCCTGTCACAGTCCACCCCACTCTGCCCCAGAAGGAGGCACACACGGGCCTGGGCCAGGGGGACCCCGGTCAGAGGCGGCCCTGGCCACACTCAGACCCCTGTTCTGAGCCTAGAGCCACCCAGGGGATCCCCAAATGGTAAGAGTCTAGGAGAGCCACAAACACACTGCCTGTCCCCGCTCTGGGCTCGGCAAGAGCACGTTCAGAGACCCTCCTTTTTCAGTCTCTGCTTAGAGCCATTTATAACAAAACAAGTTCCAAACTAAAAAAGCCAAAGAACAAAAGGAAGAAGGGCTGTGGGGACAGGGGAATATCCGGCATTTCTCGCTTCTCAGATGGGCTCCAGCTGGGGACCTTGGTGGGCTGAACAGGCAAAACGGGGGCTCTGGGGAGAGGGCGGCACTGGAGTCGGTCCACTAGCTGCGTGACCTTGGGCCTGAGCTTCAGTCTCCCCGTCTGTGGGCTGGGACGACACCTGCACCACCGGGCGGCTGGGAGGACTCGGTAAAGGGCTTGGCAGGGGCCAAACCCGCTCATCACCACCCTCGGCAGCTGGGGCCTGGATATGCGGACACCCTGCGCAGGGAAAGTGCTGAGCCTGGAGTCCAGACTCAGGGGTGTCTCTGGGGGAGCCCTGCCTTGTGCTTTCCTTTTCTGGGGTTCCCATCCCGTCTTAGCATTTCCCATGCACTGCCACATACTGTCCCCACAGCCAGGCCCACCTCTGTGCTCGCCTGACCAGGGAG